>MDKJ01316592.1:0-99138 GCA_005239525.1 Nicotiana knightiana | reverse complement strand
CCCCCGCAAGTCATAAATCACAGTAAGCCGCTATGGGACATTTTATTTAGGGGAACGGGGTCCGATAATGCAAAACAACTGGTCGGGTCGTTACAAGAACAACTTCTTCCAAAATTTTTCATAACTTTAATCTCCGTCATTTCAATTGACAAATTAAAATTCCAGGGCAGTAATCAGGCAAAAATCATAGCAATTACGCAGTAAATATCATGTGCAAGTAATGCCGAGGGTCAAACGGCACGGACCAACAATAATAAATTGTGCATTGCCGCGGGTCGAACGACTCGAACCATAGATGCATCTATCTGCCTCGCTCACGAATCGATCATGCGATGCGGCTATACATACAAATAATAAGGCTAGCCTGCTCGTGAATCATACCTGCGACTTAGGTGCTCATATGTACACATATCCACGTAATAAATCCGTATTTTTTTTTATCAAGAAAGCAGTTTTTCTCAGGAAAGTGGTAAAATTCTTTTTAAAGGAACATAAAATATAGCTTTTAAATCTTTGTTTTGAAACTTATTTGCCAAGTTTAATGATATTCCATAATGTAACCCTACCAGGTATACAATTATTCACGGAGGAATCAATTGTATTTCTAGATGATTAAGAAAATAAACTCTAGTCTACTTCACATATTTAATTACGATTTCGATTATATTAGCAGTTTAATATTATAGGAAGGATCACAGGTACAACACGTAAGGCATGCTAGTGGGTCTTAGACTACCCGGGCATGGCATAATAGTAGCTACGCACGGACTCCCGTCACATCGTGCGTACGTAGCCCCCGAAGATAATAACACATACTTAATTAATTCATCTAGGGGGACAATTATCCCTCACAAAGTAAGAAAGGAGACTTACCTCGCTCCAAAATTCCATAACCGTCTTCCAAGCCCTCCCGACGACTCCAACGGATGTAGGACGCCATAAAACTATCCAAACAACGACAAACCAATGAAAATATACTCTAATATTTGCAACAATTCCAAATTATATAATTTCCCAACCTCGCTTAGTGAAATGACCAAAATGCCCTCGAGCTTACGTGCCCGAAATCCGAACTTTCTCGAAGATATATTCTACCCATAGCCTTACCAGTTCAAATATACAATTTACTCTACATTCCATGCTCAAATTCGTGGCTAAAAATCCAAATCACCATTTCTAGGTTTATTCAAGATTTCCCAATTCTCCTACTAATTTCCATGTCTAATCCATGCATATAATCTTGTATTTAACTTAGAAACATGAATGAGTTACTTACCTTGACATTGCATGAAGAAATCCTCTCTTTGAAGCCTCCGAAGATCGTCCAAACCAAGAGAAAAATGAACAAATGGCCAACAATTCTCGGTTTTAAAACATTCTACCCAGGCCATTTTTCGCACCTGCGATCAAACTCTCGCACCTGCGATTCCGCAGGTGCGACTAAACCTCCGCACCTGCGGCTTTCCTCAACTCAAGCCAACCTCACACCTATGCCCCATAACCTGCATCTGCGAACTCGCAGGTGCGGAAATACCATCGCACCTGCGCTCCCAGCCGGACCATCAATCCTTCGCACATGCGGGTGCCATAGCCGCACCTGTGGCTCCGCACCTGTAGCCAAATCCTCGCAGGTGCAGCCACACCAGACGACAGCAAATTCCAGCCTTCTTCAAACTCTCAACTTGATCCGTTAACCACCCGGAATCCATTCGAGGCCCCCAGGACCCCGTCCAATTATACCAACCTGTTCCAAAACATAATGCAACTTGCTCAAGGCCTCAAATCACATTAAACAACATCGAAACCACGAATCGCACCCAAATCCCAACTTTATGAACTTAGAAATTTCCATCTTCTACATCCGATGCCGAAACCTATCAAATCACGTCCGATTGACCCCAAAATTTTCACACAAGCCATATTCGATAATACGGACCAGCTAACTTCCGGAATCGCATTCCGACCTTGATATCAAAATTTTCACTTCCGGTCGGATTTCTCAAAAAACCTTCAAATTTCTATCTTTAGCTAAATGACTTCAAAATGACCTACGGACATACAAATTCACTTCTGATCGCGCTCCCAACTCCAAAATCACCATACGAAGCTATTCCCATACTCGAAATCCCAAACGGACATCAACATCACTGAAATGTGCTTCAAGCCAAACTTAGGAAATTCTTCAAAAATGCTAACTTCCACAATATACGCCGAAACGCTCCCGAGTTATCCAAAACTCGATCCGTACATACGCACAAGTCCGAAATAATCACACGAACCTGCTGGAACCTTCAAATCCTGATTCGGAGGTCGTTTACTCAAAATTTCAATCTTAGTTGATTCTTCCAACTTAAGGCTTCTGAAATGAGAATTTTCTTTCCAAATCAACTCTAAACTTTCCGGAATTCAATTCCTACCACACCTACAAGTCATAATACCTGAAATGGAGCTTCTCATGACTTCAAACCGCTGAACGACGCGCTAGAGCTCAAAACGATCGGTCGGGTCGTTACAGTTTATCTGACCCACACAAGGTTCGATCTCAAACACGCTATGTGTTTACATGTGGGGGCACTGCCATATCTTGGCGATCGACTAAGAAATCGATCGTGGCTACTTCATCTATCATGCTGAGATAATTGCCATTCATGAAGCAAGTCGAGAATGTGTGTGGTTGAGGTCTATAATACATCTTATGAGAGACAAATGTGGTTTGAAGTGTGACAAACTACCCACGATTTGTATGAAGACAATGCATCATGCATAGCCCAATTGAAGGGAGGATTCATAAAAGGAGATAGGACAAAACATATTTCACCAAAGTTATTTTTCACACATGATCTTCAAAAGAATGGTGATATCAATGTGCAATAGATTCGTTCAAGTGATAATATGACTTATTTGTTCACAAAATCTCTACCGACGTCAACCTTCAAGAAACTAGTGTACAAGATCGGGATGCAGGCTCAAGGATGTGAATTGATGCTCTCATCAGGGGGGGAGTTAATGCGCGTTGAATTCTTTTTTCCTTATAAGGGTTTTGTCCCACTGAGTTTTTCTTGCAAGGTTTTTAATGAGGCAACCAAAAGGCGCATTTCTAAACATGTGTACTCTTTTTCTTTTTCTAGAATTTTTTTTCCCATTATATTTTATTTTAGTTAAGGTTTTAATGAGACACATTATTTGTTGAATAGACATTCAAGGGGGAGTGTTATAAATATATTTCTATTTAGGGTGAATGTCTATCTTTTAGAGAGTTTTACTTTGTGGCTAAGTCATTTTTCCCCTATAAAAGAGGGGTCTTACCCCATTGTAAAGCATCCCAAAATTCAATAAGAATTTCTTTTCTCTTTCTATGCAATATTGTTCTTGTTCTTTTATTATTTCATAACAAAAATTTTATGTTCCTTTATATAAATAAATATTTAAATCATCATTCGCCATTAGTAACGTGTAGCGTACGTTTATAGATACTAGTGTGTATATATATATATATAAAGAATGAAACAAAAGTGATCAAAATTATTTGAAGCTTTTCCCATTTACAACTTGTTAGTCAACGGATGTGATAACCTGAGTGTGTCAGTGTGTGAGAGAGAGGAGAGTGTCAAGAGAGCGTAAAATAAAATACAGAGACATCCGATCCAATAGAGTCAGATAATGAAAGAAAGAAAATTATGGAAGAAGAAACTAGTAAAATGTTGATCCTGGCGTTATTATATATGTTTCAACTAATATTTGATTCGTCAGTATTTGATTGACTTACATTTCCAGCGGTATTCGTCTGTATTATAGGTCTCTCAACAAATCTTTCTGTGAATCACTTTGTTGTTTGCATATATGTTCGAGGTCGAGGCGTGCTCATGGTGTAACTCCCGATCATGAAATCAATATTTGCTCATCCTTGTTAACTTGTCAAATTGTAGTGACGTGCTCAAGTAATATCTTAATTTTTATTTATTCATTTCTCCAAAACAGTTTGATTCCTACGTAATCCCACTGTTTCCTTTCCTTCTTTAATCCTTGCAGCGGTAAAAGATGGACATCAAATACACATTTTTGGCATAAAAGTGTTTTGTGTATTAATTGATTTGTTCTTTTAGCATTACTACTGCTTCTATCAGCTAATATTTCATACAATATTCTTCTGTATTGTGTGGTAAGTAGTTTCAAGCCACCCAATCTACTGATAATTTATCTAGGGGTATCAGTAAACATTTGAATTTCTGTGAACAATATCGATTTGTCTTCATTAAAAAATATAATCATATATGGTAGGTTAGGTGCACATAAATGGTTCGAACCTACCGCTCCCAAAAATCCTACTAGTATTTGTTTGGAGAAAGATATAGTAGCGAGCCCATTATCTTTGAGTCGTGCCCCATTATCCTCAGGGGATTTTTCAGTTTATTAAAAAAAGAAACATAATCACGTATGGACACACATGTTATCAATAAGTTGTAGATTGATGCTAGGAAGAAGAAGAAAAAAATGAAAAGAAGAATGGTGATAATACGTACATAAGGAACTTCACACATAAAGAAGAATAAACACAACAAATTTTCTGAAACAATTGAAGTGAAAGATTTTCAATCTCTTAAAGTTGTATCAAATATTTTCAATTTGCCCGTGAAGAAGTGATTCCATTATAGACTTCAGCACTACCATTTAGTTTGTCACTACATACTGAAGAAATTGAGTTAGGATCTTCTTGAGTCGAACATTAACATCTTCCATACTAATTCTCTCTTCAGGCAAGTCATTTGTGCATTCAAGAGCTAATTCCATGATTGATTTGAAGCATCTCTCTTTTGACATAAAATTTTCGTCATCCAGTGAAAATAAATTAATGTCCACTACATCCACCATTCGGTTTGGTAATGATTCGCATATCCATTTTTTCAAGGTGAAGTCTCCGACAAATAGATCATCCACAGGGCTCTTTCTTGTAAAAGTCTCCATTAACAGAATACCAAAGCTATAAACATCTCCCTTGGTTGAGATTTTGCCTTCTGAACCATACTCTGCGAAGAATTTCATGTAATCCCATTAATGAAATTAATTATCGTCGTTTAAAATTTACTCAAATTAACTTGCTCGTAACACTTACCTGGTGCCATGTAGCCAATAGTACCCAAGGTTTTGGTATGTGCTATTAGCGTCTCAGCTGTTAGAAGTTTAGATATCCCAAAGTCACTCACTTTTGCCACCATATCTCCATCTAAAAGTATGTTACTTGGTTTCAAATCACAATGGACGACTACAAACAAATGACCTCCATGTAAATACTCCATAGCAGAAGCCACATCAACCATCACCTTTAATCTTTGAGTTAAATCCAAAAATTTGTCGGGAGAGTTAAGCCAACGCTCAAGGTTTTCATTGGGCATGTACTCTAGCACCAACACTTTATAATCAAAATTCGCACAACTACTTATCACCTTAACAAGGTTCCTATGTCGAATACTTCGTAGAACTTGGCACTCCACATCAAAACTTCTGAATGCATGTTGCATTTCTGCATTGAATACCTTGATTGCCACAAGCTTTCCATCTGCAAGTGTCCCTTTGTATACCAATCCAAGGCTCCCCCTCCCAATCAAGTTTGCTTCGTCAAAGTTGTTTGTCCCTTGGGCAATATCATTATACGAAATCCTCCTATGTACTTGACCAAATGTATCCACTAGAGGAAGTTCCCTACTCCTTTTTCGGTATTTCAGAAACCAAACGATGAAAATGGTGGTCATTGCAACTCCTGAGGCAACTGATGCAAGAACAAAAGTTACAACCCTCTTCATTTTTGGTCTTTTAGGGCTATTGACTCTGCATTGCATCACATGGAACCGGGAAACTCCACATAATGCAGGGTTACCCATAAATGATTCAGCTGTAAAGTTTACGAATGGCCCTCCATCTGGAATTTCACCCGTGAGCCCATTGTACGAAACATTGAAATACATGAGATGTTCAAGATTCCCCAAGGACTTGGGAATCATGCCGGATAGCTTGTTGCTGGATAGATCCAAGTATTCCAATGAAACCAAATCTTCAAACGATTTAGGTATAGGACTATCTAACATATTCATTGACAATGAAAGGATAACCAAATTTTGAAGTTGTCCAATTGTGCTTGGAATTTGACCAGAGAAGTGATTACCAGATAAATGTAATATCTGCAAACTCCTTGAGTTTCCTATTTCTAATGAAAGAGATCCATTTAGAAAATTGGAGGACAAATTGACAACTGAAATATCTTTATTCCTCCAAAAAGTTGGTGGAATACTGGAAACTAGCCCATTGGAATCTAAGTAGAGTTCTCTTAAAGAAGAAAGATTTCCAAAACAAGTTGGTACTTCCCCAGAAAGCTGATTTTGGCTCAAGCTAACTAGAAACAAGTTCTCCAAGTTACACAGGCTAATTGGGATAATTCCATCTATATTATTGTTGTCCAGTTTCAACTTTTGCAATTTCCTCAAGTTCCCCAAATCTGGTGGAATCGTACCGATAAGCTTATTATATCCCAAGCTTAACCACTCCAGGTTCCTCAAGTTACTTAAGTTAGTTGGTATTTTTCCTGTGATATAATTATTAGAAGCAGTGAAATATTCAAGGGAAAAGGACCAGTTGCCTGAGCCTAGGAATTTTGGAAGACTTGCATTGAACTGGTTGCCTCCTATTTGAACAGTCTTCAAGTAGTTGCAATTGGATAGAGAGGTAAGAAAACTTAACTCGCGCATAGAAGGATCATTTGTCAATTGGTTTATTTGCAAGCTGATGAATTGAAGCTGTCGTAGATTTCCAAGATCCATGGGTACATGCCCAGTAAACAAATTGCGGCCAAGATCAAGATGGATAAGCTTGGTGGAATTTACAATGGAGCTAGGGATCAGCCCACTGAACTGGTTTCTCCCAAGATAAAGGCCTTCAAGATTTGGAAGGCTATGGCTTATCTTTGAGGGAAGTATTCCTGAAAGCTCATTTGCTACAAATGCAATCTTTTCTAGTCCAGAAATGTTGAAAATAGACTTTGGAACTTCACCTGATAATCTGTTTGAGCTAAGATACACTTCTTTCAGATTTACAAGATGTTCAAATTCCCGAGGAATGTCACCCCGTAAACTGTTCTCACCTAAGTCTATCATCTCTAGATTCGACAAATTTCCAATAGATGGTGGAATAATTCCCACCAAATTGTTCCGTCGGAGACTTAATCTTTCAAGTGCTGATAGGTTATCAATTTCACTTGGTATATCTCCTGTAAAATTTATGTAAATTGTGTGATTGTACACTAAAAATTCCAATACTGTGAAGTAGTACTGATCCTATCACTTAACGCCTAGCTAGATAAAAGTTTTATGCATTATACGTTTATCTCCAAAACTGTTTCAACATTCTATTGAAGATCAATATGAAATTAAATTCATTCTATAATATATACTTTATTCGTGTTCCTATATTTTTAACTCTGTTGCTTATATACCAAAAGCGAACCCATGAAAATACCTGACATAGGGTAAAAAAAAAAAGCAAAAGAACTAGTATCTATTGGATTCTGTTTAGACTTAGCATAGATGAGAGCAGAATGGAAGATAAAGATCAATATAGGCGATACCAGCTTGTTGGGATTAAGGCTTACTTATGTTTGTATGTTTACTTAGTTCAATGTTCGCTAGCAGGCTTTTAATCTTATTAAATATCTAAATGCCAGTAGAAAGTGTACGTATGAGAAATTCTACTATAAGAAAACATAAATGATTGGATATTGGATTGGGACAGGTCTAAATGGAGTGACATGAACATTGAGGATTCATATAATCGATCCAAAATAACATGGGGTTGACGCAGTTGTTCTTGTTATTGTTTGAAACTGAAGAACAAAGAGTTGTAACAACATCTTTTTTCTACTAACACTTGAAAGATAAATATTTTGTATTAATTGATTTCAAAGAAAAGTTCGAAATTTCAAAGATCTCTGATACCACGAGGTGAGGAGTTAACGTAACAATTTTCAGTAATAGACGTTGAAGTTAAAAAAAATGTCAGTTTAACCTATCAAAGCTGTTAAACAAGAATATATTTAGAGATAGAGCCAAATGATTGATAAGTACCTGTTAAGTTATTCCATCCAAGAAACAGATCTTGAAGTTTTGTCAAGTTCCACATTTGTCTAGGCAAGTTTCCTGTAGAATATACGACATTACAAGACACGTTTTGACTAATGATTTTAGCAACCTTTGTTGTCAACATTAACCGAAAGGAGCAAAGAAAGAAAATGAGTCAATTATTATTTTTACCTGTGAACTGGTTATATGATAAGGCTAAATATACAAGCTCTTTGCATTTGTCTAAACGACTTGGGAGCTGGCCAGATAATTGATTTTGTGCAATGTGTAAGCCCTTCAGCCGTGGAAGATTATTGCAGATGATGTCATTTGGCAATGTTCCAGACAAGGCATTATAATTCAGATTGATGCCCTTTAAAGAAGAGAGATTGAAGATAGACAAAGGAACAGATCCAAAGAGATTATTTTTGGAAAGGTCCAGCAACTCAAGCCTTCTGAGCAATCCAAGACTTGCTGGAATTTGACCTGTGAGATTATTCATTGACAAGGACAAGTACCTCAGCCTCCTCACATGGCTTAGTTCAACTGGGATTTCGCCGTGGAAGCTGTTGTTGCCAATGTCCAAGAAATTGAGAAAAGAGAGGTCCCCGATTTCTTTTGCAATTGAACCTCTTAGTCTCAAGCCATTGAGGACTATTACTGTCACTCTTTGATGCCTTTTACTGCAAGAAATGCCAATCCAATTGCAAATTTCAGTCCCATTTGTCCAGTTTTTCGACAAAATTTCAAAGGGGTCATAAGTTATTTGAGACTTGAAGGCTAAAAGAGCAGCCTCATCGGTTGCAATGTTCTTGGAAGCAGCTGCGTCTAACAAGTGCATTAACAAAAGGGATGCTATAATCATAGTCTTGAAGGCAACCATTTCACTGCAACTTCTCCAGCTATTTGTGTGGTTAATTATTATTAGGAAGTTTGTAAGTTTTCTTTTTCAAGTAACCATCTATATATATATATATATACTGTCTGTAATTGCTTCAACAGTTGTCTAACTGATATTATGCAACCAAGATATCATGTAATGTATAACACACTAGCTAGTTTCTATTGACGTAATATGTTTGAGACATTTTTTATTTTTTTAGCATATTGCTGAAATTGACTGCAATTCTCGTGGAATTTTATAGGGATAGTTAACCAATTTACTCAGTTTTATCTGTCTATTCATGTCTAGATTCAAGGTTAAAGAACGGCATCGCGATTAAGATGTCATCATCTGAATCTTAAACTCATATATGGGCCGGGATAGATTGCTTGACAAAATAATAGTGTTATGGTCACAGAATGGTTAAAAGAAAGTCAGGTAGACAATAGCTCAGGACATAATCTGAATTTGACGAAAATTACGTAAGATCTGAATTACAAATTTGAATTAGCAAATTGCATGGCATCACTATACAGGAGGCAGACTCATTCAAATTCAGCACGAATGCGTTCCTTCTTAGGCTTTAAAACCTTATTTTTGTGGCCCTTTAACTTTTCAAATTTCGGGAATAGGCAACTTAATCAATGCGATTAACATGGTTGAGTCGTCAATTTTTGAAGGAAACTCTCACTCTGCCTACTTGTTGTCGTAAAACTCGATTGGACAAAAGCTAGCATTTGAAACTAATGAGTTTGAGATTTTATTCCTTCAAAGTTACTGCGTTCTAAATTAATAATTTGTGCATATTCTATAAATTTTTAACGACAAATATAAAGTTTGGACCAGAGCTACTAAATTCGACCGAATCCGCATCTGAAGTTCTAGCTCCGCCCATATCCCTTTGGGTGTATAAGTTAATGAATCGCTAATAGAAGTAGCTAACTTTTTGGGTAGCAAAGGGAAGGCCGGCTTTTTCCGCAGTAATAGTGGGCTGAACTCATGAGATACTACATGTCATTATAGATCGACGTTAATGTCGTTTGGGCGATATTAATATCTTCGTATTTTCTCAGCAACAACTTTCGCATAATCATAGGGCGGATGGGGAGGCTTGGTTACTGATTCACGTGAATCCAGTAACTTTTGTCCATATTGTATTTTATAATAAGAAACTTACTAAATATCTATAAATATTTTATGGTGTTCTTAATTATTTTTATAGTGTTAACTTAAGATTGCTATCGAAATCCATAAACTTTAAATCTTGGATCCGCCTCTAAATGTAATATTCAAAGTTTTATTGAACTTAAAATAGTAAAGCTTTATTTCACGTCTACCTGCAGGCTACAGCCATAATTATTCTCTATATAATATAACTCGTTAAACCAGAATAATGTAGAAGAACGATATATGGGTCGGAAGATGTATAGGTTTTAAGGAAGAGACTCCTTCAAAGTACAACATAAGCCATGCAATTTCGTTGATTTTTATTTTTTATTTGTTTTAACAACATTGACTATCTGCACTAGAAGTTAGAATAAGCCAAGTAATATAATATTGAAGAACTCTGATTACTATTTCAGCAAATCTATCTCAAGATTCTAATCAACAATAGTATAACCACATTTTTCAAATCTACGAATACCTGGGGAGTACTACGCTGTTACTTCTTTTTATTATCTGGTCAATGGAAATAGCTAGAGCCTTTATTAGGAAAGTTATCATATGCAACCTAGATCATCCAATTCATGTATGCTTTCCTAATTGGGGATTGACAATCCCATTAAATAAAAGTCGGTTGTTTTCCAAAGTCTATCGTAAACATGCTGACATGTTTTGCTCCTGAAATCAGTATAGGTAGAAGTCTATACAAGATTCGTAACAAAATATTAATTGGAAAAAAACCCAAAGGTTATGCATACTACAAATTAGAGCGGTTAATCGTTCCGCCGGTTCGATCCAATATTGTTGGGGTTAGCCCAATTTGATAAGAAAAGGGGTGGATCAAGGGTGGGTCCCGGCGAATGCGAACCTTTTCGTGGTATCGGTACACCGAGCCCCGGTTGACCTGATAAAAAATACTGATTCCTTACCGGTATAACGGTAAAAAAATATATTCCAGAAATTTGACCACCGACAATAGTTAGAATTTGGAGAAACCATTGCCCAACAACTTCTTTTTTGTTGCAAAAAAAATCATTTCGGCCTTTGCCCTTTAACAAATACCTCTCCCCGCTAATTATAATTTTGACCTTTTAAAAATTATAAATAGCCCTTTCTTATTTTAACTGCTATCAATTTATTGCCATCCCAAATTTATTCTAATTTTAATTACGGTAGCCACTATAAGATTATAAATTATCACTCCCCTAATTATAATTTTGACCTTTTAAAAACTATAAATAGTCCCTCTTATTTTAACTGTTATCAATTAATTGCCATCCCAAATTTATTCTGATTTAAACTACGGTAGCCACTATAAGATTATAAATTATCAAGTGAAGTGTGCTATTATTGCGTTTAGGGGTATCAAGTTTCAAAATTAGTGCAACATCCCGGTATACTCGTTCCATCTCTTTTTCTTATTTGGTACTTATTTTTATTTTCTTATTTAGAATTATTAATTTAGTAATTTTAATTCATTAAAAATACTTAGAGCAATAGAAAAATGTGTAGTAGGGGTAAGGAACATGAGGTGTTTCTAGTATTAGTTATGCAAATAATTATATACATATTTCTGAAACGTCACCTGAGCATATAAAATTGACTATGATCAACTACAAAAGAATTATGATACAAATGATGATTTAGATAATATTGAGTTTACTTGATAATTTTGAAACACCATCACCTACACCTAGTACTGCTAGTCAAAGTACTAGAGGTGGTCATGGTGGATATATCTACTCTCCGTGTTAAGAGGAGCAAAAGATTGAAAAGTAAGTGGGTGTGAAATTTTTTGACTAGACTGAAAGATCATAAGGATTATGTAAATAATATTTGTAATAAAGTTTATAACCAGTCGTCACTCTCCAATCTCACACACACATGCTCACAATGCCATGAAACTAGCACGAAACAATGATATGATGTGTCAATTAATAACAACTGAGACTGAGACGTGATATGATATGCATGAATAAGACTGAGTTCAGAATGTCAATGACACAAAGGAGATGACATCAAGAAACGACCACTTGGGTCTCAACAGTATCGGCGTGAAGCCCTAACAGGATATCTAGCATGAGTTACAACACATATATTTAATCACATGATAGAAACACGGATATCAGCAAGAAATAATCACTAAGCGGTGCCAGGAATGAACCAGGACACAATTTTCACGGTGCCCGCCCGCACGCCCGCCACTTGTCATGCGCGTCACCTCAATACTAATCACATAACACATAGCTCGGGGTTTCGAACCCTCAGAACCAAGTTTGTAAGCGTTACTTACCTCAATCAAGCCAAAATCCTACTCCGCGACGACCTCGCCTCTCGACTCGGCCTCCAAACGTCCAGAATCTAACCAAAAGCAATACAATGCAATCAATATAGTCTAAGGAAACAATTCCACACGAAAAACTATCAATTTCAACAAAAATCGCGAAATTCGTTCAAACCCGGCCCCCGGTCCCACGTCTCGAAATCCGATAAAATTACAAAACTAGGAAACCCATTCACTCACGAGTCCAACCATATCAAATTTATCAAAATCCGACTTCGAATCAACATTCAAATTCCAAAAATTCATTTTATGAAGTTTCTACAAATTTTTCCCCAAATTTCCACCTCAAAGTACTAATCAAATGATGAAATTGGTGATATATTCATGTATATTAACCAAATCCGAGTTAGAATCACTTACCTTGATGAATTTCTTGAAAAACCTTCAAATAATCACCACAAACCGAGCTCCCTAGGTCCAAAATGTGAAATAAAACCATGAGCCCCGTATTTATATTGCACCCCTCTGATCTTCATTATGCGGTCCGCGAACTTCCACCGCGGTCGCGCACTACTCACCACTGACCGTAAAATTCCAACCGCGACCGCGAAAATCTCGATCTACTGTGGTCGGTACAAAAATTATACGGTCCGTGCCGGCCTCCACTGCTGACCGTGAAATCCTGTCGCTGACATGCGAAATCCTACCGCAGTCCGCAAAATTCTGCTGAGGCCGCGACTGCAAAACACCAGAAGAAATATCTGAGTTCCAGAATTGCCCGAACTTGCCCAAAACTCACCCCGAAACACATCCGAGACCTCCGGAACCTCAACCAAAGGCACCAACAAGTTATATATCAACTCACGAACGTGGTCGAATACTCGAAACTCAAAAAATAACTTCCAATTACCAAATTAACCCTGAATTCAAGCCTAAGAACTTCTAATCTTTCGAATTCCACAACAATGCCGAAACCTATCAAATCACCTCTGAATGACCTAAAATTTTGCACATACGTCAAAAATGACGCTACGAACCTATTCCAACTTCCGGAATTCCATTCCGACCTTGAGGCCTAATTCTCCACTGTCGATCGGAAATCACCAAATTTCCAATTTTGCCAATTCAAGCCTAATTCTACCACGGACCTCCAAAGTACATTCCGAAAATGCTCCTAAGTCCAAAATCACCTAAGGGAGCTATCCAAACCATAATAACCCTAATCCAAAATCGTATACTCATAAGTCAACTTCCGGTTGATTTTTCCAACTTAACTTTTTAAATAAGAGACTAAGTGTCTCATTCCACTCCAAAACCTCTCCGGACCCGAACCAACCAACCTGATACCATACAATATGGCTGAACAACACATAAAGAAACAGAAATGAGGGAAATGAGGCTATAAATCTTGGAACGACTGGTCGGGTCGTTACATCCTCCCTCTCTTAAATAAACGTTCGTCCTCGAACGAGTCTAGAAACATACCTGGAGTCTCAAATAGGCGTGGATATCTAATCTGCATCTCCTGCTCGGTCTCCCAGGTGGCCTCCTCCACAGGCTACGCTCTCCACTGCACCTTTACCGAAGATGTGTCCTTTGGCCTCAACCTTCGAACCTGCCAATCCAAAATAGCCACCGGCTCCACATCATAAGTCATATCACTCTCCAGTTGAAGCATGCTAAAGTCCAAAACATGGGACGGATCTCCAAAATACTTTCGAGCATGGAAACATGAAACACTAGATGCACACTCGACTAACTGGGTGTCAAGGCAAGATTATAAGCCACCTCTCCTATCCTCTGAAGCACCTCAAAAGGCCCAATGAACCGGGGGCTCAACTTGCCTCTCTTACCAAACCTCATAACACCATTCATGGGTGATACCTTCAGCAAAACCTTCTCCCCAGCCATAAAAGACACATCATGGACCTTCCTGTTCGCATAGCTCTTCTGCCTAGACTGCGTCATGCGAAGCCGCTCCTGAATAAATTTCACCTTATCTAAAGCATCCTGCACCAAGTCTGTACCCAAGAGTCTAGCCTCACCCGGCTCAAACCATCCAACCGGAGATCTACACCTCCTCACATATAAAGCCTCATACGGAGCCATCTGAATACTCGATTGACAACTGTTATTATATGCAAACTCAGCGAGTGGCAGAAACTGGTCCCATGAACTCCAAAAGTCAATGACACAAGCGTGCAACATGTCCTCCAAAATCTGAATAGTGCGCTCGAACTTCCCGTCCATCTGAGGGTGAAAAGTTGTGCTCAACTCAACCTGAGTACCCAATTCCCGCTGCACGGCCCTCCAAAACTGAGATGTGAACTGAGTACCTCTATCAAAAATGATGGAAACTGGGACACCATGCAGGCGAACAATCTCTCGAATATAAATCTCAGTTAACCGCTCTGAAGTGTAAATAGTGCCCACAGGAATGAAGTGTGTGGATTTGGTCAGCCGATCCATAATAACCCAAATAGCATCAAACTTCCTCGAAGTCCGTGGGAGTCCAACTACAAAGTCCATGGTGATCCGCTCCCACTTTCACTTCGGAATATCTAATCTTTGAAGCAAGCTACCCGATTTCTGATGCTCATACTTAACCTGCTGACAGTTGAGACACCGAGCTACAAATCCGACAACATCTTTCTTCATTCGCCTCCACCAATAGTGCTGTCTCAGATCCTAGTACATCTTCACGACACCCGGATAGATGGAATACAGTGAGTTGTGGGCCTCCTCAAGAATCAACTCCCGAAGCCCATCCATATTAGGCTCACATATCCGGCCTTGCATCCTTATCACTCCATTATCACCAATAGTCACATCCCTAGCATCACCTCGCCGGACCCTATCTTGAATAACGAGCAAGTGTGGGTCATCATACTGGTGCTCCCTGATACAGTCGAAAAGAGAAGATCTGGACACTATGCAAGCCAACACACGGCTAGGCTCCGAAAATCTAATCTCACAAGCTGGCCTGCTAAGGCCTGAACATCCAATGCTAAAGATCTCTCTGCTACTGGAAGATATGCCAAACTCCCAAAACTCTCTGCTCGGCGACTCAATGCATCAGCCACCATATTGGTCTTCCCCGGATGGTATAAAATAGTGATATCATAGTCCTTGAGAAGCTCCAACCACCTCCGCTGACACAAATTAAGATCCTTCTGCTTGAACAGATGTTGCAGACTCTGATGATCAGTGAAAATCTCACAATGAACCCCATTCAAGTAATGACGCCAAATATCAAGGCGTGAACAATGGCTTCTAACTCAAGATCATGCACTGGATAGTTTTTCTCATGGGTCTTCAGCTAGCGCGAGGCATAGGCAATCACCCTACCCTCCTGCCTCAAAACACAACCAATGCCTATCCTCGAGGAATCACAATACATAGTATAAGAACCTGAAGCTGATGGCAAAACTAACACTAGAGCTGTGGTCAAAGTAGTCTTGAGCTTCTGAAAGCTCTCCTAACAGGCGTTTGACCACATGAATAGAGCACCCTTTTGGGTAAATTTGGTCAAGGGCGAAGCATTAGATTAAAATCCCTCTACAAAGCGATGGTAATAACCCGCCAAACCAAGGAAGCTCCTAATCTCCGTAGCAGAGGACGGCCTAGGCCAACTCTGCACCGCCTCTATTTTTTTTGGATCCACCTGAATACCCTCGTTGGACACCACGTGCCCCAATAATGCTACCGAGCCAAGCCAGAACTAATACTTGGACTCTTTGCATAAAGCTTATCCTCCCTTAATCTCTGTAATACAATCCTCAAATGGTGAGCATGCTCCTCCTGACTACGAGAGTACACCTGGATTTCATCAATGAAAACAATAACGAAGGAGTCCAAATATGGCTGGAATACATTGTTCATCAAATGCATGAACGCTGATGGGGAATTGTTCAACCCAAAAGACATCACCAATAACTCATAATGGCCAAAACGAATCCTGAAATTTGTCTTAGGAATATCTGAATCCCGAATCTTCAGCTGATGATACCTGGACCTCAAATAAATCTTAGAGAACACCCTCGCTCCCTAAAGCTGGTCAAATAAATCATCAATACGAGGTAAAGGATACTATTCTTGACTTCGACTTTGTTCAACTGGTTGTAGTCAATGCACATTCTCATGGAACAATCCTTCTTCTTCACAAATAGAACCGGAGCGGCCCAATGTGACACACTAGGCCGAATAAACCCCTTATCTAGGAGTTCCTGAAGCTGTTCTTTCAATTCCTTCAACTCCGTCGGCGCCATACGATATGGTGGAATAGAAATAGGTTGAGCACACGGCACCAAATACCAAAGTCAATATCCCTGTCAGGCGGCATGCCCGGTAGGTCTGCAGGAAACACATCCCGAAAATCACGGACCACTGGAGCAGAATCAATAGTGGGAGTCTTTGTACTAACACCCCTCACAAAATCCAAATAATATAGGCAACCCTTATCAACTATATGTTGAGCCTTCAGGTATGAAATCACCCTAATAGGCACATAATCTATGGAACCACTCCACTCAACCCTCGAAAATCCCGGAATCGCTAATGTCACGGTCTTAGCGTGACAATCTAGAACAACATGACATGGAGATAACCAATCTATGCCCAATATCACATCGAAGTCAACCATACTAAGAAATAACAAATACACTAGGGTCTCCAGAACCCCAATGGACACCACACATGACCGATACACGCGGCCCACAACAATAGTATCGCCCACATGAGTAGACACATGAACATATGTAACTAAAGACTCACGGGGCATATGTAGAAAATGAGAAAAATATGATGAAACATATGAATATGTGGAACCGGGATCAAATAAGACATATTATCTCGGTGATAGACTGAAACAATACATGTAATCACAACATCTGAAGCCATAACATCTGGTCTGGCTGGGAGTGCATAAAAATGAGCCTGACCACCACCGGATCGACCTCCTTCTCTAGGGCGACCCCTAGCTGACTGACCTTCACCTTAGCTGGCTGAGTGGGTGTTGAAGTAACTGGAGCTGAAGTCGAGGGTTGACTCCTCTACTGAGATTAACCTCCCGTAAGGCAGGGACAGCACCTCTTGATATGACCCCAATCTCCACACTCAAAGCAACCTCTATCGGCCACTGCCAGTGGGGACTAAAGGGAGCCTTGAGCACCGAGATACCCACCAGAAGAACCAGGCATAGATTAACCCTGAGATGATGATGCATGAGTCAAACTTTGAGCTGGAAGGGCACTGAGAGATTAATGGCCCCGATGGAAACTGTGAGAACTATGTCCCGATAATGCACCACGGTGAACTGGGCGAGCTGAATGAGCAGGATTAAATGGATGGCCTCTGCGTGCTGAAACTGTCCTCCAGAAGGAACACCACCAAAACTACCAGATCCCCGAGGTCTCTTGGCCTCCCTCTCAACTCTCTCTTGGAGACGAACTGACTCAATATCTTTGGCAATGAGAACCACCTTCTCAAAAGAAGCACCGGACACCCTCTCTCTAGTTATAAGAATCTGTAGCTGATATGCGAGGCCATCCACGAACCTCCTGATCCTCTCCCTATCTGTAGGAACCAACCAAACAGCATGACGGGCTAGCTTTGAAAATCTCATCTCATACTGCATCACAGTCATATCATCCCGATGTAACTGATCAAACTGGCTGCACAGATCTTCTCTGCGGGACTGTGGCACATACTTCTCTAGAAGAGAACGTAAAATTGTTGCCAGGTAAGGGGCGCTGCACCAACAGGCCTATGCCTCTCATAAGCCTCCTACTAAGTAATGGCAGCTCCCGAGAACTGGAAGGTGGTGAATGAGACCCCACTGGTCTCCAGAATGCTTACTGTCCAAAGAATACGCTGACACATATCCAAGAAACCTTGGGCGTCTCACCCTCTACACCACTGAAAGTCGTAGGATGAAGTCTACCAAACCTCTCCAATCTACGCTGCTCGGCATCAGGCATGACTGGAACTACATAATCCTGAGCATGTGAAACCGGCTAGGCTGGTGGTGCCTCCGGTGTCTGAAGTCCCTGAACAACCTGCTCGGGTGTACGGGCGGTGAGAGTCTGAGTGCCTCCCCGACCTAAGAAGTATCTACGGCCGTAGTAACTAAGACCACCTGATATAGGCCAGTGCACACTGATAGAATCTGGGCTAGGGTCTCCTGAAGACCAGGAATAAAAATAGGCACTAGGGGTGCCAGAGCTGGTCCAGTTGGAGTATCTGCAGTTGGGACCTGATCTGGAGCAACGGGAGGGTCTACAGGTACTGCCCTGGTTGCTGCACGGGTTGTACCCCTACCCCTACCACAGCCTCGACTGCGGCCTCGATCTTTCACGGGCCTAACTGGTGGCTAGTCATCCTGTCCAGTAGCATGTGTCCTCACCATCTATGAGAGAATAAAACAATAGGAGTTTAGTTACCAGAATCAATGGATTCGCACGATAAGAATTCAATAATTTGAGTTTTTTCTTAAGGGTTTTGTAGCCTCTCGAAGATAAGTACGGACGCCTCCGCACCGATCTGGAAGATCTACTAAACCCGCTCATGACTTGTGAGACCTATGTAACATAGGCTATGATACCAACTTGTACCGACCCAAAACCAACCCGGTCGTGATGGCGCCTATTGTGGAACTAGGCAAGCCGATACATTCCCAAACAAATCGATATTTCATAAAAATTTAGATAATAGTTATTTTCAAATTGAAATATGCGAAAAAGAGATAAACTCAAACCACAAAAAATGGGGAAAATAAATCCCAACATTGTTGTCACTAAGTCATGGTACTACATCTGTTCTGTAATATAATAAGACATCATAGTCTGAGAATAGTCAAAATACTCAAAAAGGAAGATAGGGAAGGAGAAAGGCGGGATCGCAATCACCAGGCAGCTACCTCGCTATCTCCAATGAAGTTCGCGACTGGAATAGTCAACAGCCGTTACCGTGGCCTGAGATACCTGAATCTGCCCACAAGGTGCAGGGGATAACGTGAGTACACCAACTCAGTAAGTAACAAGTCCAAGCTATGGACTGATAGGTAGTGACGGACTTAACCTCAACACATAACAAAAACCAAACTGTACAGCAAAGTAGACATGCTTTCCATTCAAGTATTCAGTTCAGGAAGTAATGTAAATGCATATCGGAAACATGTAAAGTAATAAGCTTCATATATCTCTAAGTGCCAATGTACAAAATGCATGAAAATGTACCATGTACTTTCACTCTCATGTTCTCAACCACTCGGTACCGCATATGGCCATCTGGACCAGGGAAATCCATCCCGGAACATACTCGATGCTGACTATATAGTCATTCGATACCGAGGAAAAAAGGTAATCTAACCCTACGGAGAAATCCATCTCCAGGGATCACTTCGAACAAATCCATGTCCAGGGAAATCCATCCCTGCGGAGAAATCCATCTCCAGATATCAATACTTGGGAAAAATCCATCCCTCGATAATATCATCTGCACTCACTGGGGGGTGTGTTACAAACTCCGGAGGGGCTCTTACAGCCCAGGCGCTATCACAACCATCAACATAATCATTTCGGCGTGTAACCCGATCCCATAACTGTCACTCATAATAAGGCTCTTAGCCTCACTCAGTCGTCACTCTCCAATCTCACACATGGGGGCTCACAATGCCATGAAACTAGCCCGAAACAATGATATGACGTGCCAATTAATAACAACTGATACTAAGACATGATATGATATGCATGAATAAGACCGAGTACAGAATATCAATGAAACAAAGGATATGACAACAAGAAATGACCACTCGGGTCTCAATAGTATCAGTGTGAAGCCCTAACAGGATATCTAGCAGGAATTACATCACATATACTTAATCATATGATAGAAACAAGGATATCAACAACTAATAATCACTAAGCAGTGTCATGGAATAAACGAGGCCACAATTCTCACGGTGCACGCCCGCACGCTCGCCACTTAGCATGCGCCCTCAATACTAATCATATAACACATAGCTCGAGGTTTCGAACTGTAATGAGCTGACCGGTCGTTTTGTATTCTAGAACCCCGTGCCCCTAAATGAGACTTTCTGTAGTTTCTTTTACTGATTTATGACTGGCGGCGGCGGGTGGTTCGAAGTTTGGAGGAGTTTGGAGTGGTATAGGAACACTTAGTTCCTTAAGGTTGGCCTTAAAGGCCAAGTTTGACTTCAGTCAACATTTTAAGTAAACGACCCCAAAATCGAGATTTGAAGATTTCAATAGGTCTGTATGATGATTTCGGGCTTGGCGTGTGTTCGGGACGGGTTTTGGATGATCCGGGGGCATTTCGGCGCCAAACAGTGAAATCAGAATTTCCTTAAGTTCAAATTGAGGTTTGGAACGTGTTTTTATGTTATCGAGATCCAAACGGAATTCCAAGACTGGGAGTAGTTCCGTTATGTCATTTATGACTTGCTCGCAAAATTTAGTGTCATTCCGAGTAGTATAGATAGGTTCGTATTGAAAGCAAATTCAACAACTTAAAGTTCTTAAGTTTGATCCAATAGGTTTTGGGGTATGATTTTTAGATTTAGCGCTGTTTCGGACGTTTCAAAGGCTCGAGTGAGTTAGTATTATGATTTAGGACTTGCTGTTATATTTGGATGGGGTCTCGGGTGGGCCCAGATGCCATTCGGGCATTGAGCGAGGCAAAAACCAGCCTTAAATGACTGCTGGTGGACCAGATCTGGTGTGACCGCACATGCGGAGGGCAAGTCACAGGTACGAGACCGCTTCTGCGGTCCCAGCCTCGCAAGTGAGACTCCTGAGGCATCTGCCCATTTCTGCAGATGCAGACTCCTTTTCGCAGAAGTGGAGCCGCATGTGCAGACTCCGCTCCACCGGTACGAAGCCAGGTCCCCTTCCTCTTCTCTGCAGATGCGAGACCGCAGGTGCAGTCCTCGAGCCGCAGGTGCGAAAAGCCTATCGACAGTGACCTTCATTTTAAATATGGGACTTAGCCATTTTTTAACACTATTCTTCTTCTTTGTGCAATTTTGAGAGCATGCAAGGAGGATATTCGACCTAGCTACTATAAGGTAAGAAATTCCCACTATAAATTTAGCTTTATACTTGAATTCTTAGGTAGATTAACACAACAATTAGTGGAAACCATGGGTTAGAGTAAAACCTAGGTTTTTGACAAAAAATGGGAAATTACCAAGAAATTTGTTAAGAAATTATACAAAAACTATATAATATTGATCCTTAGGCCATGGGTGATAGTTTCCTTCAAAAATTTCCGGAATCCGAGCATGTGGGCCCAGAGGTGTATTTTGGGATATTTCCAATTTAGGTTGAAATGATCATTTAAGTAGGAGAATCAAGGACTTTGGAGTATAGACTGATTTGTTTATGCGATATTTGACTACTTTCGAGTCCTTGGGCGATGAATCTGGAGTTTCGGGCGCATTTTTGACCCGGGAAGCAGACTTGACGCGAGGTAAGTCTCCTTTCTAACCTTGGGAATTTTCCCCATAGGTGAATTAAATAATTATGTGTTATTGTTTGTGGGGGGACTACGTACGTGCGAGGTGATGAGAGCCCGTGCGTAGTGACTATTATTGTTATGTCCGGGTAGTTAGGGCCACACCATGCCATGCGAATTTCATTAACTTGAGTTATATGCTTGTGATTTCATTGTATGCAACTTCGTTTAAAAAAAACCAAGAATTTGGTGTTTTAAAAGAATTGTTATTTGGAAAGGATTTAAGAAAGATGTTGTGTGTGCATGCGACCACTTTGCAATTTATATCCCGCGAGTGGAATGATTCTTTTCCCCTACTCTCACGGGAGCGAGCCGTACGCCACGACATGTAAATAGATGCATCTATCGTTCGCGTTGTTCGACCCTTCGGCAGTGCACAATTATTATTATTATGTTGGCCCAGGCCGGATGTCCTTATTCCATTATGCGCATGCTATTTGCCTGATGTTTTTATTACTGTTGAGCTGTGAAATATCCTCGAAGAACAAACTGAAAACTTGTAATTTGGTGTTTCACCACGTATTTGGATTTTTATTACGATTCGACCCTAGTAAGTTTCAAGTCGACCTTTCGTCACTACTTCTTCGAGATTAGGCGGGATACTTACTGGGTACATATTGTTTATGTACTCATGCTACACTCTGTACTTAATTGTACAGGTTCTGAGGCAGGTGCATCTGGGTACCAGTCCGAAGCTCATTCCTGATTTATACCCTGGTCGGAGCTTCATGGTGAGTTGCTTCTCTTGCAGACTCCCAGCAGCACTTTGGAGCTATTCTTTTGCCATTTCTGTCTATATTTACTCAGACAGTAGGACATACTTTTATTCTTTTGATATTATTCTACTAGATGCCTGTAGACTTGGGACACTAATTCCTGACACATGCGCTAGTAGACTTTATTTTTTGAATGTAATTGTAAATTATGACTTCGTGATTATTTATTTTGTATAAAGTTGCCTAAGCTATCTGTTTCTACTTTATGTCTCAAAACTAAGTTAAGCAAGTGTTGAAAATGTTTTTGGTAAACTACATGAAACTCACTAGTAGATAATGGTTGGCTTGCCTGACTGCGGTGTTGGGTACCATCGCAACCTGGGTTAGGATTTGGGTCGTGACAACATAGTATCAGAGCTCTAGGTTCACGTAGGTCTCACAAGTTATAGGCAGACCCAATAGAGTCTTGCGGATCAGTACATAGACGTCTATATTTATCTTCAGGAGGCTATAGGGTGGTAGGAAATCTCTCTTTATTCATCTTCTATCGTGTAGTTAATGGTATACTAAATTTCACTCTTCTATTCTCTCACAGATGGTGAGGACGCGAGCAGCCGACGTTCCGAACTCGGGAGGGGCCGTTACCCCCATCATCCGAGGCCGTGGCAGAGGTCGAGGGAGGACACTGGTCCAAGGTAGGGGACGAGGGCGTCCTAGGACTGTACCAGTTACACCCCCCAGCGGATCTAGTAGAGGATCCCATCACTGAGGAGCAGAGCAAGGTGCCCACAGCAGATCCTGCCCCTTTGGACTTTATGGTAGCGCCAGCATTTCAGGAGGTTATGGGTCATATGATGCAGTTCATGGACACCATGACTCAGGCTGGTTTATTTCAGAAGCAGATCCAACCACGTCTCAGATGGGAGGGAGGGCACAAACCCCTACTGCACAGGCCGCCGGTCATGCAGCAGCAGTATATCAGACCCTGGCTACACTGCCCGCGGGCGGGGTTCAGCTAGTAGCAACAACAGCACCTGAGCCCAGACCAGCTGCGGACGGTGATCCGCAAAAGTTATTAGACAGATGGACCAGACTGCACCCTCCCGTCTACGGAGGTGAGCATCATGAGGACGCACATGACTTTATTGATAGGTACAGGGAAAGACTACACAACATGAGGATACTGGAGTCTCATGGAGTCTACTTCACTACTTTTCAGCTAGAAGGCAGGGCCCGTAGATGGTGGCAGTCTTATATTCTTGGCAGACCGAGGTATATATCACACTCATTCACAAGTGCAAGGTGCGGCATCCGCCTGAACGGGGAGAGGATTTCCCTAAAACAAAGATATATGGATTCAGTCAGCTAAACTCCATCAAACTCCTCAATCAATATCAACAAGATGTCGTGACCGCTTAGGCTTGGTTTACTTTGGTTTGAATGTAAACTAAAATAAGCGGCGTTTATCCATTCATTTCTGCAAGCAGGGAGGATCCAGAGCGTTGCCCCCTCCTATTCGAGGTTTTTCCTCGCCCCACAAGTAGCAATTCACTCAGTTATTCCTGGACAGATATATTCCACCCTCTAAGATGGAAGAGCTGAGCGGTATCAGTTTGAGTAGTTGGAGCAGGGTCAGATGTCAGTGACCGACTACGAGACAAGGTTTTCTGAGCTGTCTCATCATGCACTCATGATACTTCCTACTGACACAGAGATAATGCAGAGATTTGTAGCCGGGTTATACTCAGGTATTAGGGCCAACATGTCCTGAGAGGTGGAGATGGGGGCTCCTTATCAGCTTGTGGTAGAGATTACTCGCATGATCGAGGGTTATCGGTCGAGGAGCATAGGGCAGGGGCATCAGGATAAGAGGGATAGAGTTTTTGGGGTTTTCTAAGGTGCACCAGCAAGGGGCAGAGGTCAGTTTGGTAGGGGCCAGCCCAGTAGGCCCCCATATTTAGCACCCCTACCACCTCCACGAGGTGTTCTAGCGAGGCCTTATTTCAGCTCCATGCCAGAGAGTTCTTACCGCCCGCCAGCTATTCAAGGTTCCTCCGGTGGATATTCTGGTCATCAGGGGTCTTCCAGCCCTTACTTCAGTGCTATACCCGAGAGTTCACATCGCCCTCCCACTATTCAGGGTTCAACTTTAGGTCAGCAGGACATGGTGCTAGGAAGTTGTTATGAGTGTGGGGATCTAGGTCATATGAAGAGGCATTGTCCTAGGCTTCGGGGCAAGGTAGTGCAGCAGGGTCACCAGCCTATGAGATCAGCACTAGCGGTTCGGCCACCTAGAGGCGGAGGACAGGCTGGTAGGGGTCTTCCCAGAGGTGGAGGCCAGGAAGGGGGAGCCTAGTCAGCTCCTGTTTATTCTGGTAGAGGTCAGTCCTCCGACGCTCCAGCCAGATTCTATGCTATACCGGCCAGATCAGATGCAGTGGCCTCAGATGCTGTGATCACATGTATTATTTCAGTATGCGGTAGAGATGCATCGGTATTATTCGATCCAGGGTCCACTTATTCATATGTATCAGCCTTATTTGCTCATTCCCTAGATATTCCTCGTGAGTCCTTGGGTACTCCTATTTATTTTTCCACTCCCGTAGGCAATTCTGTGGTTGTGGACCGGATTTATCGGTCCGGTGTGGTTACATTCTGTGGGTTCGAGACCAGAACGGACCTCCCGTTGCTTGATATGGTTGATTTTGAGGTCATCCTGGGCATGGATTGGCTATCTCCCTATCTGACTGACCACCACCCCTGGCTTCTTGGGCGGGTGGTGAAGTGACTGGAGTTGTAGTCAAGGGCTGGTCCCTCAGCTGAGAAGATCCACCAGAACGGCGGGGACACTGCCTTCATCTGTGCCTGAACTCTCCACACTCAAAATAACTTCCTGGAGCTGGAGGCGGGGACTGATAGAAACCCCTAGCACCTATACGGCCACTGGAAGACTCATGGATAGAAGAACCCTGAACTGGGAGTGCTCAAGCTGCACTCTGAGCTGGGAGGGCACCAAATGAAGTATGGCCTGACTGAGGACCACGGGGACCTTGCCCCGAAGATGCACCACTATATGCTGGGCGGCCTGACTGAGGAGGCCTGAATGAATGGCCCCTACCCTACTGAAACTGTCCCCTGAAGGGAGCACCACTAGAACTGCCCAAACCACGATGCCTTTTGGCCTCCCTCTCCTCCCGCTCCTGGTGGCGAACAGACTCAATATCTCGAGCTATGTCAACAACCTGATCGAATGAAGCACCCGATACTCTCTCTCGAGTCATAAGAAACCGAAGCTGATAAAAAAGACCATCCACAAACTTCCTCACCTTCTCCCTATCAGTAGGGACAATCTTAGAAGCATGCCTAGCCAACTCGAAGAACCTCATCTCGTACTGAGCAACTGATAACTCTCCCTAGCGTAGCTGCTCAAACTGCCTGCGTTGCTCCTCTCTATGGGACTGAGGAACATACTTCTCCAAAAAGATCGTGGAGAACTGCTGCCAGGTGAGAGGTGCTGAACCAACCGGCCTACGCCTCTCGAATGACTCCCACCAAGTAAGGCCAACACCCGTAAACTGGAATGTAACAAATGAGACCCCACTGGTCTCCAAAATACCCACGGTACGTAGTATCCTCTAGAACCTATCTAGAAATCCCTGGGCATCCTCGCCCTCTGAACCGCTGAAAGTCGGAGGCTGAAGTCTGCTGAATCTCTCCAACCTGCGCTGCTTGATGTGTGGCTAGAATTCATGGTTACATTTTATGTGCGTTAATGATAAAATTACACTTTGTATGTGCATAATGGAGTCTATTTCATGTGTAGGTGAATTGGAGATGGAAGCCGAGCTAAATGGATGCATAAACATCGAAAATACGCTCAAGAGGCGAAGAGGAGTGCACCGGGCTATAGCCGGGCATTTGAGCCTTAAGGCCAGGCCTGGCCTAGCTTTATCCAGGCATTTGAGCTTTAAGTCCAGGCTTAGCCTGGCGTTACCCAGGACTTAGAGCCATAACGCCAGGCCTGGCCTGGCTTTATCCAGGCGTTAGGACCATAAAGCCAGGTCCCTGGTCTGGTCCAATCCAAGTTTTGAAGATTTTAAGTGTTTCTCGGTTTGAATAGAAGTCTCCTACACGTCTAGGGTTAATCCTAAACATATAAATAGACCCAAAAACACAACTTGAAAGGGGGATGCCATTAGAGACAGGAGACGCCTGTGGAATACTACTCAGAGAAGCCAAACATCGATTTTTACAGCTTTTATTCATTACTTTGTAGTTTAATTATGCAAGTTATTCTAGAGTTGATTATTATGAGCATGAGTAGCTAATTTCTTTATTCTAGGGTTTTGGTGGAACCCGTTGGGGGATAAACTTATTGTGATATTAATATAGTTTTTATTGGTTGATTAATCTTTATTTGTTCAACTACGTTTTTGTTGTAGTTGATTGAAGGGTCCTTAATTAGCTGTTCCTATTTATTATGTATCTACTTGAGAGAGAGTGCATATTTAGGTATTTGTTTGAACAACATCACTCCCGGAGTATAGACGAAAGTCATAACCGAGGGTTTAGAAGTTGGATTAGAAATAACGATACTTCGGGTGCAATCTAAAGTGAACTGTAATGCAATCTAGCTAGCGTAACTTGAGAGAGTGCGTCTAGTAAATTATCATAATTACTTGAGAGAGATTTATGGTAGATAGAGTGTTCATGATTGATAGAGACAACTAATCAAGCTATATGAAGTATCCGAGAAGTAAGTTCACCGACGGGGGAAACCATAACCTTAGACCTTTATTACAATTGTTTACACCTTATTGTAGTAAATCTTTAGTTTTAATATTTTCATTCAGTTGTAGTAGTTTAAACAACACCAAGTGAATGTTTAGTATTCTAACAGCTTGCGTGATACGTTAACTCCCTGTGGGATCGACTCTGGGCATAATACCCTGGATTATATTTGCAACGCCCTCTTAGTCTTTTATTAGACATAGTTGAGCTTGATCACTGCTCGTCCTCAGGCATAGAAGGGACCACATAATCCTGGACCGGAGCAACTGGCTGAGCTGGGGCTGCCCCCGGTGCCTGAATACTCTGTGCATCCTGCTTAGGTGCCCGGGCAGCTGGAGTCTGATTGCCTCCCCCGGCCTGAGTTGTAGTGGTAGTAGAAGACATGGCGACTACTTAAGCCAAACTGGTGCATACTGTCAATATCTGAGACAGGGTCTCCTGAAGACCCGGAATAACCATAGGCACTGTTGGTGCCTCGGCCTGTCCCGTTGGGACACCATCAGCGGGAACTTGATCATGATCGATAGAGGGATCCTGAGGCACTTCCCCGGTTGATGCGCGGGCTGGCCCTCTACCTCTACCACGGCCTTGACCGCGGCCACGACCCCTCGCTAGTCCAGCCAGTGATTGGTCACTTTGATTGGTATGGTGTGTCCTTACCATCTGTGAGAGAATGAAACAACGTAAGTTCAGATTTCAAGAATCAATAGATCAGCACGAAAGAGTTCAAGAAAGATAGAAATGTTTCCTAAAAGTTTAGCAGCCTCTCAAAGATAAGTACATACATCTCCGTACCGATCCGCAAGACTCTACTAAACCTGCTCATGACTGTTGAGTCCTATGTAACCTAGGGCTCTGATACCAAACTGTCACGACCCCGAACCGTGATGGCGCCTATCGTGGAATTAGGCTAGCCGACTACCGCATGTTCACAATTTCTTTTGAAAATCCCATTCAAGTTTCAAGAATTTCATAAAAATATACAAAAAATTTCTTAATACAATACGCCAATATTATACAATACTGCCATCCCCAAAAACCGGAGCCAACATGTCATGAGCATCTAGAGAAACAAGCCAAAATAAACTATTATAATACAAAACCTTCGAATCAAAGCTAAATACCATAAGAAGGGAAAATAGAGATGCTGCGAACGCTGAACAGCTATCTCTATATCTCACATTCTGGCTCCGCTCCGGAATAAAGGCTAATGCTCGATCTCTGCTCCTGAATCTGCACACAGAGGTGCAGGGAGTAATGCGAGTACGCCGACTCAGTAGTAATAAAAATAAATCAAGTTTAAGTAGCAAGGAAACACATAAAATCAATTCCATCAAGTCACAAGAGGCACAACCTTACTTTCCAATAGTATAACATAGATATATGAAATCGTCATGCCTTAAAACCAACTTAAGAAGAACTCTTTGAAAATGTATATTTTTCACAACTTCAACCGAAAGGTTTAGTATAAAAATGAAATGAATCGTATAGAGGCCCCTCGGGCAAAACATATTTCATAAGCTCATCGCGGAAGTAGTAAAATCATAACCAGCCCCTCGGGCAAAACATTAATCATAATCAGCCCCTCGGGCATGCCTCACAGTCACTCAAAATTAGTCCCTCATCACCTCACAGTCATGCATGCCTCCCAATCACTCATCACTCAGCACTCGGCACTCGGAACTCGACACTCGGCACTCTGTGTGCTCACTAGGGGTGTGTACAGACTCCGGAGGGTCTCCTTCAGCTCAAGCGCTAATAACACTCAGCACCTCACCATCATTCTTGGCCCTCGGCCACACTCAGCACCTCACCATCACTCTTGGCCCTCGGCCACACTCAGCAGAACCACTCGAAAGTCCCCTCGGGCGAATTAGTAAAACAGGGTACTCGATCCAAAACATTAGTTTAAATCTCAAAGTGGTGTAAACCATGCTGAGATTCGAAAATAGTATGCAAAAATCCCTTAAAGGGGTCTAAACAGATCGACACGAGACCCCAAACACGGCGTATAGCCCAAATATTTCAACAATCTTTAGAATATGATTTAACATAAGGTTTTGAGTAAATATGCAACTCATTAGTTGCCGAGGAGAGGAATAGTCCAATCCAAAAATTCAGTATGCGCCACATACTCGTTATCCGACATGTGCGCCTTTCTAAAATCAGTGAGAAAATATGTAGTCCGGGGTTCCATACCCTTAGGACAAGATTTATAACCATTACTTAACTCTACTGGCCACAAAAATAGTCTGCAATGCTCTTGCCCTTCGAATTGGCTCCTGATTTCACCGAATCTAGCCAAAACCAGTTTAACATCATCAATATATAACCAAGGAACACAACCCAATCGAAAAGTATCAAATTACACAAAAATCTCGAAATTTGGCCAAACCCGAGCCCTGGACCCATGCCTCGGAATTCAATAAGTTTTACATCACTAGAAACCTCGTCCTCCCACGATTCTACTCATACCAAAATCATCACAATCGGATCACAATATCCTACCCAAAACCTCAAAAGAATTTCCAATTCTCCACCCCCTTCTTCCCAACCTTTTCCTACTCAAATCCTTAAATTTTCAAGCCTAATCCGAACAAAATAGCATAGGAACGATGTTAGTAACCAAAGAACTTACCTTTGCTGAAGAATCTTGAGTTTCCCTCTCCAAATCGCCTTCAAAGGACTCCTCCCACATGAAAAATGGTGAAAAATAAGAGAATTTTCGCGGAGGGCCTTTATATACTGTTTATGCCAGTCATTTCCACTCCTGTGGACCTTTCCTATGGAATCTCACTTAACGGACCAATTCCTCACCTGCGGCCACTCCTCCGCACCTGCGGCTTTGCAGGTGCGGCCAAAACTTCGCGCCTGCGGAAATTCCCCTGCCTAGCCTTTTCGCACATACGCTCCTCCCATCGTGCCTGCGACATCGCACCTGCGGCTTCCCGACCGCAGGTGCGGTCAACATCAGAACTTTCACACTAGCAGCTATTTATGCAAATTCCCAAGTCCAAAAACCCCGCCAACCATCCGAAATCAATCTCGAGCCCCTCGGGGCCCCAACCAAACCTACCAAAACACCCCATAGCATTATTCCAACTTAGTCGAGCCTTTGAAACACCGAAAACAACACGAAAACACCAAAATTACATCAATTCAAGCCTATGAACTTTGAAACTTCCAAATTTCGCTAACTACACCGAAACCAACCAAAACACCTCCGATTGACCTGAAATTTGGTAAATGAAATGCAAAAGAATCTTTGTGTTTTTGATGCTTTCTTATCTCTTATTGAACCTAAAAATGTTATTGAGGCTTTGCAGGATGCATACTAGGTAAATGCAATGCAAAATGAACTCAACCAATTTGAAAGGAGTCAAGTTTGGCATTTGGTACCAAGACCCTTGGATAGATCAGTAATTGGCACTAAGTGGGTCTTCATAAATAAACTTGATGAAGATTGAACAGTTATTAGGAACAAGGCAAGATTGGTGGTTCAAGGATACAGTCAGGAGGAAGGCATAGATTATGATAAAACTTTTGCTCTAGTGGCTAGGCTGGAAGCAATAAGACTCCTAATAGTCTTTACTGCTTACATGGAATTTACCCTTCACCAGATGGACGTCAAGAGAGCCTTCCTAAATGGCTATTTAAAGGAAGAAATGTTTGTCAAGAAACCTCCGGGGTTTGAAAACAAGGAGAATCCTGATAATGTGTACAAGTTTGACAAGGCACTGTATGGACTCAAGCAAGCTCCTAGAGCATGATATGAAAGATTATCAAAATTCTTGCTTGAGCATGACTACAAGAGAGGTAAAATTGACAGTAGTCTATTCTTGAAAGAAAAAGGTAAAGATCTCTTGGTAGTATAGATATATGTAGATGACATTATCTTTGGAGCAACTACTGATAAGCTAAGTAAAGAATTTGCTAAACTAATGGGGAGTGAATTTTAAATAAGCATGATGGGTGAGATTAATTTCTTTTTAGGCTTACAAATTAAATAAAATTCAAATGGAACTATGATCCATCAGCAAAAGTATGTAAAAGAGTTGCTTAAAAGGTTTAAAATGGAAGAATCCAAAGAAATTGACACTCCTATTGCAACAGCCACAAAACTGGATATAGATGAACCTGGTTCATCTGTTGATTAAAAGTTGTTATGGGGAATGATTCATTGTTGTATCTCACTGCCAGTAGACCTGATATTGTTTTCAGTGTAGGACTTTGTGCAAGATTTCAGGCTAATCCAAAGGAACGCCACTTAACTGCTGTAAAGAGAATCTTGAGATACCTAATAGGCACTACTGATCTATGTCTTTAGTATCCAAAAGGTAGTAACTTTAATCTTGTGGGATATGCTGATCCTGATTATGCATGTTTTATAGTAGATAGAAAGAGCACCTCAGATATGGAAAACTTTCTGGGCTCATGCCTCGTATCTTGGGTAACTAAAAAGCAGAATTTTGTGGCTCTATCTACTGCTGAGGCTGAGTATGTGGTTGCAGCCTCATGTTTTGCTCAACTATTATGGATTAAACAACAACTGATGGATTTTGGAATCGATGTTGGATTTATCCCTATCTTTTGTCATAACACTAGTGATATCAGTATGAAAAAGAACCCTGTTCATCATAAAAGAACAATGCACATAGATGTTAGACATCATTTCTTAAGGGACAACTATGAGAAGGGATTGATCACCGTAGAGTCTGTGCCACTGATAAATAGATTGCTGACATATTTACATAAGCATTGAGTAGAGAGCATTTTGAAAGGAACATTTTAGAGTTAGGGATGATTAAGATCACCTAATTGAACCAGTTCAGAGTGTACAAAAAAATGAAAAAAAAAATTGGCTAGAAAATCTGAAGCTTGTATAAGTAATCAGATTAATCGTTACTCAGTCTCGTGCTGTAAATAACATACTCTTTTGCCATGTTTTGATATAACTCACTGGTTACTAGTGCTTTGTTTTTTCTATTGTTAAAAATTGAGGCTTGATCAAGAGGATTCTCAAATGATGAACCTGGTTCATCAGTGCTGGTTCATTTGAAAGGTGAGGTATGTGTTCTCCACTATACACATTTTGAAATATTAATAGTTAATCATGAGCAGAACTCTACCCAAACTCAAAATCTTTTCAAAATCTATCTTTTATCCTTTTTGAACCAGTTTCGTCTACGCTAAGAATCCCATTGAATTAAAACATCTAGAACCTAGGGAAGCTGTAACTGTCATTTCTAACTGACCAATCGCAGAAGTGATTAGACTTCAATTTGACCCAAAAAAAGGCTACCATTATATATTAATTAACCATCCCTTTTAAATCCCTCACCATCACTTCTGTAAGCCCTCATCAATTATGAAAAATCGTCGAAACCCTTCCTTCTCTCCTTGCCTTCAACTTCAATCTAGATTCTTTCTTCCTTCATCAACCGAAAATCAAAATATCTAACCCCTGGAACAATCCTGGTACTCCACCAGCCCCCACATCATCTTAGTCTTCCACAACCCCTCCTCAACCTAGCTCCATCCATCCCCAACCTAGTCCTAACCTCGAACCCAGAAAAAGGAGAGTTAAGATACTTGTCAGAAAGGAAGTGGCCAACAGTTTTTAGCAAGAAAATTAAATGCCAAGCTTCAATCAAGTCAGGCTCAAGAATCACAAATTCGAGCAATTTTTTGAAATCAGCGACTGAGGGGGAAGCAATAGGATCTTTTGATTCTGAACAGGTATCTTCTGTACTAAGAACTACTTCTGAGACTGCTGAGAACTTAGAAACTAGGTTTGTTTTAGTTGGGTCTGTGTTAGATGTGGTGTTTCCGGAGACAAGAAGGAGAGGTGGTAAAAACAAAACTGAAAAAGAAATAGAGAGAGAGGAAGTACGAAGTGAAGTGAGGGGAAAAGGACAAGAATCTGTTAAAATGGCTATTTGTGGAACTGAACCTGAAATGGTAGGAGAAGGAGTCAAGAAGTCAGGGGGAGGTGAATCAGGAGAAGCGGCTGAGGGGTTGGTAAATCTGGGAAAACCTACAGATGAACCTGGTTCACTTACTGAGGAAACCCTAGCAGATCTTCTAAAAAGGTTGGGTGATAGTTACAAGCCAAAGAAGAAAAGAACTTCCAAGACTCAAAATTCTGGAACATCAAGAGCAAGTATGAAAATGAAAGCCACTCCTTCTAATAGTTATGAAATTCTTCTTCCAAGAGGAAGAACCACAAGAAGCACGGTAAGGCAGAGTGAGGAGGAATTACAAAGAGCCTTGGAGGAGAGTAAAAGAAAAAGGGTTGAAAAGGGGAAGGTAAAAATTACTGAGCCTATAAAGGCTGTTGAGATCGATGAGATGGACCTGGCCCATCAAGGTGAATAGGTGGCGGAGGTCGAGGTTCAGACCTCAAAAATAAAAAAAGCCAAGACTTCCTCAAAGAAGTTTGCATCTGTGTCTGCTGAACCATCGACCTTGACCAAGAGAACCAGGTCTACAATGAAGCCCAAGAAAGTGATAATTTCTGAAGAAGATGAATGGAGTGATGAAGTGGTAGCTGAGTCTGAGGGTGAGAAGGATAAATTAAAAAAATTTGGGAAGCACACAATTCTGAAGGGGAGGTTTAGTGTTTTAGATGTCAATATACCACAAGAATATAGTTAATTATGTGGTACCCAATTTTCAAGTGTTGTCTTACTTGAAGAACCTGGTTCTTCTTGGTTTTCCAACTACTGTTTTTTGCGGAATAATAAAAGCACTAAAGTAAAAACACAGAGATTTTTACGTGGAGAACACTTGGCTCAAAAGGTGAAAAAACCACGACCTACACCTCAGTAGGATTTTCGCAAACTCTTCACTAAAACTCTGAGCCAAACGGACTTACAAAATTAAATCTTTTGTAATCCTATGTAGTAACTAGCCTCTAGCTAATTTCTACCAGCTTCAAGTTAACTCTAACTTGAACAAAGGTTTACCTATTACAATTGCTTCTATGAAAGCTGAAAAGATACAATATTAAATCACCTACTACAACCAACTAGACTCAATGATAAACAGGTGGAACTGGTTCTTCTAGCAGGTATGTAGCTTCATATTCGCACTCTTCAATTTGGCTCGAACTGCTTGCAAAATTTCTTCACGAATTTTTGCTCTCAATTCTTGATAAATTTCTGCTTTTGTGCGTCTACATATCATAAGAACAATCTGCAATTTATAGGAGTTAGTAGATAAGGAATTAACTAGAATCATAATCCAACTCTTCTATGTTTAAAGAGTTCTAGTCAAACTCAACTCCTAAATCCTTCCTTATCTTTGATTCTGTTCTTATTGAATAAGGAGTCCTTCTCCAATTTCGTTTTTGCAATCTTTTCGATCAGAAGATATCTCAATTTAATCAAAATACATTTATCTCCTGCATGTGCATCTCATGTGCCTTTAACTGTGCTGGTCTATGTCATCTGTGATGGACCTTGTTCATCTCGGAGTTACTTTGTCAATCTTCAAAACTATTTCCTTTCTTGGGCCAACAAATTCGCCCTTTTCGATGATGATAAACTTTGTCCTTCAGGCCTGTTTCAGCTTAGTCCAACAGTGACACATATTAGTGTATTAAGCATTTATCACAAAGAACCAAGTTCATTAGGTTATAAATATCACATGTTCAGAGCACAACCTATCTCCTCCCTTTTGACATCATCGAAAAGTTGCAAACAAAATTGTATGAATCCCAGATTTTTAACACTTACTCATAGCCGCTTGGGCAACTGCATATGCAATCATGGATTAATCATCAATAATCAACTAAGAATTCAAACTATCAAACAAATAGAGATACTGAATCAGAGCAAAAAGCATCAGATTCCATTGATAGAGAGAATACGATTCTGCCACAATCCACAAAATGAAACAAAAATAGTTAAAACATGAGCAACAAACAAAAAATTCTGAATCGGGGTCACTGAAAGTTCTAGGTGGGCTAAGAAATTAAGGCTTGGAAAAACTGCAGACCTGGTTCATTTAGCCAAGATGGATGGTTCAGCAAACCTAGAAATAGATGAAGACTTCTTGTTGGCTTTCTTGAGCTTAGGGGTCTGAACCTCTACCTCTGCCACTTTTTCACTTGGATGGACCAGGTCCATCTCATCCACTTCAACAGCCTCAATAGGCTCAACAACATTTTATTTCCCTTTTTCCACTCTTTTCTTCTTACTCTCCTCTAAAGCTCTCTTCAACTCGTCCTCACTTTGCTTTACCTTGCTCCTTGTAGTTCTTCCTCTCGGAAGAGAAATATTAGAAGTCTCAGAAGGAGCAAATTTTCTTTTCTTACTTTCTCTTGTTGTTCCAGACGTTTGAGCTTTAGGTGTTCTTTTCTTCTTTGGATGGTAATTATCGCCTAACATTTTCAGCAGATCCGCCAAGGTTTCCTCAGTAGATGAACCAGGTTCATTTGTGTGCTTTCCGAAATTTACTAACCCTTAAGCGGTTTCTCCTGATTCATTTCCCCCTGCATTCTTGCTACTTTCTTCCTCCTTTTCTGGACCAGCTCCACAAATAGCCATTCTAACATATTCAAATGTGGGTGAAGAATCAACCACTTCCTTTCCTTTTCCCCTTCTCATTACTCCATACTCTCTCACTCTCTTTTTTTTATTTCATTTTTACTACCTATTCGTATTGTTTTTGGCAACTCCACATCTGTAGATGAATCAGCACGATGTTAGCTGAGTCATCAAAAATTTGGGAATGGTTTGTAAGGGAGGGGATGTCTTGAATGAACTTTTAGTTTTTAATTGACGGTTAAGGCTTCCCTAGAATCTAGGTATTTTAATTTGTGAGGATTCTTGTTGAAACAGAACTGGTTCAAAGTCAAATGGATAGGCTTTGAAAATATTTTGAGTTTGGGCAGAGCTCTGCTCATGATTTAATTATTAGTATTTCAAAGTGTGCAGAGCGTAGAACACATACCTCGTCTTTCAGATGAATCAGCACGATGAACCAGGTTTATCATTTCAGAATCCTCTTGACCAAGCCTCCATTTGCAAAGATAGAAAAAATTTCATTTGTGATCAGTGAGTTATATCAAAACATGGCATAAGAGTATAATTTTTACAGTATGAGACTGAGCAATTGTTAATCTGATTATTTACACCCGTTTCAAACTTTTCTAGCCAAATTTTTTTTCTTTGCTTTTATTTTTTTAATGTATTTACATTTTGAACTGGTTCAATTAAGTGATCTTAATCATCCCTAATAGTAACCTGTTCCTTTCAAAATTCTCTATACTCCGTGCTTTTGTAAAGATATTTGCATGGTTTCACAACCAACTAGTTACTCTTTGATGTTCCTTCATTACTTTGTTGTTGTGGAACAGGTTCAGGTACAGGTTCCAACGAAGTTTGGGAATTATTTTGTTCTATTCCCCCTGTCATGTTGCCCGGGATGGATGAACCTGTTCCTTCCTCCAGTTTTGCTTTAGTTTGGACTGAGTTTCTGACCAGCCCAATATCTTCATCTTCTTGTTCATTACCAATCCCAGTGATTTCACCTTTCTTTCCATTTCCAAAGGAGACATTTCCTCCTTTGAGATCCTCAGTGAAAGGAACTAGTCCTTGTTGCAAGTCATGTGTTTTGAGCAGCCACTATCCATGTACCATATTTGGCTACTACTTTTCACTTGAATCTATAAGAGAAATCAGAGGTTAGTTTTAGGAACCCAAACTAGTTTGGGTCCCTTCCCATGAGAAAAGGGATGAATCAATTTCTTTTTAGTCTAGGCAGGTAACAAATTTTTCCTTCGAACAAATCTTGTGTTGTTTTGACTAGCCTTTTCTTTTGCATTGCATTCACTTTTGAAGTGACCAGTCTTACCACAATGTGTACAAATTTTGTTCTCAGGAAGAGTAGGGTACTTTCTTTTTGGGTCCCACTTAGGCAGCGGATTCCCGAAGCCAAGTCCTCTTCTATTGCTACTATGGTGTTCTTGTAGCCAAGTTAATACATCAGAGGACCTGTTCCATTTGGCTGTTCTATCCAGTTCATGCTTGATCTTGCCAAGATCCTCCTTAAGGACTCTTATGTGTTCATCTCTTTCGTACAAATCGTCTTTCATTTTTCCTAGGTTTTCTTCTAATGTGAGTTGTGTGGGACCAGCTTTGTTTTTACCTGTTCCTAATTTTAATTTTAGATTTTTAGATCTTATCTCTAGGATAGTGGTGTCAAGTTCATGAACCTAGTTCTTTAACTCAGCATTTTTATTATCACTTTCACTAGCACTAAGTTCCAGATTTTTGCACTTAGCTTTCAAATCACACACTCCTTAGACAGTTGTTTCTTTTCATTGTTTAGATCCTCAGATTCATCAATGAAATCCAGGAGTAACGCAGATAGCGTTTCTTTAGACAAAAAATTAATCTTTCATTTGAGATGAATATACTTACCTCAGATTCCTCATCGGATTCTCTAATTACCATAAGTACTTGTTCATCTCCATCTTCATCATCTGACTCCTCATCTGAACTTTCACCCAAGCAGCAATAATTGCCTTTGTTGATGTTCTGTTACCAATTGATGTTCTGTTTTTCTTGGGTTGAACATGTTCCTTCGTTCAGCTCTTTCCTACTTCCATTCAATTTCCCATTGAGGGCAGTTTTAGATGTGGTGATCAGTCTTTCCGCACTTGTAACACCCCTCATTGGTTTGATTTTCAAGAACCCTTGGTTTGTTGTAGCTTCCACTTCTTGAAGGAACCTTTGCTCTCATTAGGTACTTCTTGAAGTCCTTTGTGATCATGGTCATTTCATTCTCCTCTAAATCAGCTTCTTCAGTGATTCTGAATGCCAAACTCGTTTCCTTCTTGGGACCATCCATCTTCATAGTTTGCCTTCTAAGTTCATAGGCAGTGAGATTTCCAAATAGCTCATCCAGCTTAAGAGTTGCAATGTTCTTAGATTCCTGAATTGCTGTAATTTTGCTTTCCCAAGAGATTGGCAAGACCCTTGTCAGAATTTTCTCAAACTTGTCTTCTTCAAGAATGACCCTTCCAAGAGACTTGAGTTCATTGGTTAGTGTAGTGAACCTTTTATATATCTCTTGGATGGTCTCTCCTTCCTTCATGTTGAAATTCTCATATTGAGAACATAGTAGAGTTCCTCTTGACCTCTTCACTTGAGGTGTTCCTTCATGAGCCACTTGCAAAGTGTCCCAGATTTCTTTGGCAGTGGTACAACTTTGAATTTTGCTATACTCGTCTGGCCCGAGTTCACACACAAGACACTTCTTGGCCTTAGCATTTTTCTCCCACTTTCTCAAATCCTCAGCAGTGCAGTCAGCTCTAGTTTTTGGCACATCTACTCCTTCAGCAGTCTTCTTCATGGTGGCTAAAGGACCATCAGTGACTATGTCCCATAGTTCATAGTCTTCTCCAATTAAGTGATCCTTCATCCTATTCTTCTAGTAGGAGTAGTACTGGCCATTGAAGAGTAGAGGCCTAATAGTTGATTGTCCTTCCCAGTTCCCAGGTAGTGCACTCATCTTGATCTTTTCCTAAGGTGTTAGCCTCTTCAAGGATAACCCACTCTGATACCAATTGATGTTTTAGACGTCAATACCACACAAGAATATAGTTAATTATGTGGTACACAATTTTTGAGTGTTGTCTTACTTGAAGAACCTGGTTCTTCTTGGCAGCAGTAAAGTAAAAACACAGATATTTTTACAAGGAAAACACCTGGCTCAAAAGGTGAAAAAAACACGACCTACACCTCAGTAGGATTTTCTCAAACTCTTCACTAAAACTCTGAGCCAAACGGACTTACAAAATTAAATCTTTTGTAATCCTATGTAGTAACTAACCTCTTGCTAATTTCTACCATCTTCAAGTTAACTCTAACTTGAACAAAGGTGTACCTGTTACAATTGCTTCTATGAAAGCTGAAAAGATACAATATTAAATCGCCTACTACAACCAACTAGACTCAATGATAAACAGATGGAACTGGTTCTTCTAGCTGGTATGTAGCTTCAGATTCGCACTCTCCAATTTGGCTCTAACTGCTTGCAAAATTTCTTCACGAATTTTTGCTCTCAATTCTTGATAAATTTCTGCTTTTGTGCATCTACATATCATAAGAACAATCTGCAATTTATAGGAGTTAGTAGATAAGGAATTAACTAGAATCCTAATCCAACTCTTCTATGGTGAAAGAGTTCTAGTCAAACTCAACTCCTAAATCCTTCCTTATCTTTGATTCTGTTCTTATTGAATAAGGAGTCCTTCTCCAATTTCGTTTTTGCAATCTTTTAGATCAGAAGATATCTCAATTTAATCAGAATACATTTATCTCCTGTATGTGCATCTCATGTGCCTTTAACTCTACTGGTCTATGTCACCTGTGATGGACCTGGTTCATCTCGGAGTTACTTTGTCAATCTTCAAAACTATTTCCTTTCTTGGGCCAACAAGGTTGTTGAAAGACTTGGAAGAAACGGGCATGATCCTGTTGTTGGAGAAGCTGGAGAGGCAGGGCTGGAAGGACATGGTCCTTCAGTTGGATGGGAGATTGGCCAGAGATGAGATAGTGAAATTCATGGCAAACGCTGTGATCAAGGATGGCAAAGTCTCTATCCAAGTAAAGGGGGTAAAAATTTCTTTTGATGCCAAAGAATTAAGAGAAATCTGTGGCATTCCATCTGAAGGCTATGATGACTATACTAGGCAAAAATGGCCAAGTTTAGATGCCCTTCCAACTTCTCTGGTGATCACAAGGAAATTCTGCGACAATGAAGAGGAGGTTGAACCTAAGGCAGTATATAAGAGTGAGATGAAGCCCCCACACAAAGTGATCTTTGAGTTTATCAACAAGTGTGTATTACCACAGCAGGAAATGAGGCACATTGCTAATTACATAGATTTAGTTCTGATGGATTTCCTGGACAGTGGGAGGTAGATAAATTGGCCTTGTTTCATCATTCAGCTGCTGGATAGAGTTGTAAATGGCTCCAAAATCCATGTCATTCCATATGGCTTCATTCTCACTTTTGTACTTGTTCGCTACAAGGTACCTCTGAAGAAAGTAGAAATGGCCACAAGCAAGGACCACTTTGGAATAAATACCCTTCTAGCTTGTGACTATGAAGTAAATGTCAATGCTAATGAACCTGGTTCATCTAGGAGGACACCTGTGAACAACAAAGTCAGAGCCTTTATACAGGAGAGTGGGGTGAAGGATGCAGAAATAGTACGGCTGAAGAACCGTCTAGCAGAGGTTGAATCTAAGAGAGATGCTCTCAGAACTGATCTTGCTAAAGAAAAGGAGAAGAATGAAGGAATTCTTCAAGATATGCTATCTCTTCTCCAAGCCAAAAACCAAGCCTCCAGCCCTTCCCAGCCTTCGTAGCCTAAGCCTGCCTCAGTACATCAGTGACCCAGAATAGGGACTTTTCTTATTTTTTGCTCATAGTTTTTAATTTTTTTTAATTAATTTTTGTGGATTGTGGATTGTGGATGAGCAATGCTTTCTATCAATGAATTCTGCTGTTTTTGCTCTTGTTCTTGTTTCGATTTCTTTGATAGTTTGAATTATTAGTTCCTTGTTGATGATTAATCCATGATTGCACTTGCAATAGCCCCAGTGGCCATGAGTAATTCTTAAATATCTGGGTCTTTCATAATTTCTGCAACTTTTCGATGATACCAAAAGGGGGAAGAATGGTTATGTGCTACTCTAGACATGTGATATTTATAACCTAATGAACCTGGTTCTTTTGTGATAAATGCTTAATACTCTAAATTGTGTCAATGTTGGATCAAGTTGGATACATGCCTAAGCTTATGGACGCACAGAGTTTGTCATAATCAAAAAAGGGGATTTTGTTGGCCCAAGAAATTAAATGGTTTTGAAGATTGATAAAGGATCTCATAAATGAACCAGGTCCATCAGTGGTAGACATATGCACAAGCAGAGTTAAAGGCATGTGAGGTGCACATGCAGGAGATAAACGAAATATGGTAAAATAAGATATATCTCCTGATCGAAAAGATTGCAAAATGATAAGGAGAAGGACTCCTTATTCAGTAAGAACAGAACCAAAGATAAGGAAGGATTTGAGGAGTTGAAATTAACTAGAACTCTTCCACCAAGGAAGAGTAGCATTAGAACTCTGGTTAATCTTTTGTCTACTAATCCTATATATTGTAGATTGTTCTTACTATACAGGTACGCACAAAAGCAGAAGTTAAGCAAGAATTGAGAGCAAAATAGCGAGGCAATTTTGCAAGCAGTTCGTGTGAGATTTGAGTGAGCGAATCTGAAGCTACTTGAACCAGCTAGAAGAATCAGTTCCAACTGCTGTCTTTTAGTCTAGTTTATTTGTAGTAGGTGATTTGAACTTGTATCTTTTCAGCTTTATCTAGAAGCATATGTAATAGGTACTATGTGTTTCAAGTTATAGCTAGCTTGGAGTTTGTTGCAAATAGCTAGAGGCTAGTTTGCTACAAAGGATTAGAGGTAATCCTAGGTTTACAAAAGAGTTTTTGTAAATGATGTTTGACTCACTGATTTAGTAAAGAGTTTTGGGAAAATCCTATTGGGAAGTAGGTCGCGTTTTTTTCACCTTTCGAGCCAGGTGTTTTCTACATAAAAATCTCTATGTTCTTTATTTTCTGTATTTATTATTCCGCAAACGGTAGAGGTTGGAACACATAGAAGAACCTGGTCCTTCTATAACTAGTACATGCGAAAATCGGACACCACACAAATCACCCCTCTTGTGTGGTATTGACGTATAGAACATGAACTCCATCTCAAGCTTCAACCATGTATGGAATTATTTTCCACGATTGTGAAGGTAAAGGCCATCTTGCACGCGTGTGTCCATCTCCTACGATTAACACTGGCAACAAAGCTTCTAGACCACCTGTTTCTAATTTAGCAAGAACCTCTTCTGCTCAAGATTGGTTAATGGATAGTGGCACAAACATCATCTGACAGCTGATCTTAGTAACCTGGGTATTCATTCTGAATATCAAGGCCCTGGAGAAGTTACGTTAGGCAATGGTTCAAAACTTCCTATTTCCTATGTTGGTAAAATTGTTGAGTTATAATTTCTAATAAAAAATTCACTCTTGACGATATCCTACATATTCCAAATGTTACTCAAATTTATTATCTATTAGTTCGCTTACTAAATCTAACCAAGTTTCAATTTCCTAACCATGTTTTGATTAAGGACTTGGCAACGATGGAAATACTACATACAGTCCAGGGTAAAGCTTAATTGAATTCTCTTCCTATGTTGAAGTTATCCGCACCTGCTTCTTAATATGCGTCTCTTGGGGTTTGGCATGCTCGTTTGGCTCATACATCCTATCCTACAGTTCGTCAAGCATTATCGTCTAGTGTCATTGTCCCTTCATATAAATCTTCTAGTTTATGTTCTACATGTGTTGTTAGTAAGAGTCATAAAATTCCTTTTCATGAGTCTAGTTTTCAAGCCTCCGGGCCTTTGACTTAGTTTGTTCAGATGTTTGGGGTCCTGCTCTCGTTGTTTCTAATGAAGGTTATAGGTATTACGTGATTTTCTTTGATTACTTCAACAAATATACATGGATTTATTTTCTTTGATTAAAATCAGAAGTCCATTCAATTTTTATACAATTTTGTAAAATTGTTGAAAAATACTCCGGTCGTCCCATTAAAAGTTTTCAAGCAGATTGGGGAGGAGAGTATCAAGGCTTAACAAATTACTTGAGAGTTAATGGAATTTTGGATCGTTCCTCATGTCCATACACCCGAGAACAAAATGGTTGCGCCGAAAGAAAACATCGACATATTGTTGAAACTGGTCGAGCACTGCTACATCATGCTTATGTTCCACATAATTTATGTGGACAAACGCATTTGATACCGGTGTGTATACTATAAATCGTCTACCAACGCCACGTTTAAAAAATAAAACCCCATTTAATGAATTGCTTAACTCCAATCCAGATTACTCATTTTTGCGTATTTTTGGGTGCCTTTGTTTTCAGTGGCGTCGTCCTTATACCAAGGATAAATTGTGTCCTCGATCCAAACCATGTGTGTTTCTGGGCTATAGTAAGTTGCACAAAGGGTACAAATGCTTTGACCCAGTTTCATCAAAATTCTCTGTCTTTCGTCATATAATCTTTGATGAAGATGTTTTTCCTTTCGTTTCACAGGGTGTTATGGTGCCTCCATCCATAACCAATACAAAATCACAACCTCTCAATGTTCAGTTGCCATTACAGCCTTTGGTTGGCCCTTCTAGCATTCAACCAACTCTGCCGCAACCTTCTGTGCCACTGCACACATCCTCGTCACAAGTCGATCCTATTCCTGGACACGCAACTGCTACTGATCAGCTTTCACATGATGAAGTTTCTCATGGTGTAAAATTGATGTCACCAACTCGAGCTGAAGAAAATCCTCCATCTACTGATACGGTGAGCTCTAGTGCTCGTGGAGACACTTCAACTACTGGTGCGCTATAAGCAACGGCTGCTCCTTTGCAAAAGATGGTCACACGAGCACAAACAGGCTTATTGAAGCCAAAAAAGCCATTTTCAATGTCAGCTGCGACTCCAACATCGGCAATAATGGAACCTTCTTGCTACTCGCAAGCTATTAAGGGTTGTTTACCTTGAAAATGTTAATTACAATTATATTTGATTATGTGGTTATAAAAATATGTGATCTATTTTAATACCGGTTGTTTAGGCAGTAGATGCTGAGTATGAAGCGAGAAAAATGAAATAAGAGCGAAAAGAACTAGATTACACAAATCAGGTATCGAAGAGGCCAATCTTGAGGGTGGTCGGGTAGGCCTCGAAGTCGAGCTTGAGAAGCTTGACTAGGGTCTATCGATAACAATGAAACATTGTTGAAGGCCTTAAGAATGGCCTATTTATGATCAATAACAAGTAATAGAGAATAATTCAAGAACTCAATAAATGAGAAACAATAATTTAATGAAGTAATTGTAGAGAATGTTTCTATTAGAGAGCAGAGGATGTTCTTGTTCTTGTCTTGAATATCATATATCTTACAAAGTGACAAGGGTCCCCTTTATATATGAGAGAAAATCCCAACATAGTACATGCGTAATTAATGTAAAGAGATATGGCTGGTACATCAATTTAATGCCATGGTACGGGCTTGTACTATCTTGTGTACTTTGTCGGAACCACGTGCCCCTTGCGTTTTTTCCGCCTTTTTATGTCGACCCTTGATTTTTACTGCCTCAAGGTTGAGGACCCTCGATATGCCCCTCGATGCCGAGCTCGGGCCTTCGAACCTTCATTTTCATCAAAGTGGCCATGAAATCGGACTCTCCGATTTTAGTCGTATACAGATAGTCCCCGCATTTCTTAGAATGAAGATATAAGAAATAGTTTTGACCTTTCGTCCCTTCGAAACTCCTACTATGATGTCAGTCCCTTCAGATCATTAAATGATGTGACACAAAAAGCGGTGCAGAGGTCGCTGTCAACACAGTTCTCGGTAAGCCCATGAACCGTCACAGGTTCGACTTTCCTGCTTCAAGCATGCTTAAAGGGCCCCTATAAATACTAAAATCACTTGCCTTTTCATAGTTTTGCATCTTTTTCTTCAAACCTTCAGATTTCAACTACGTGTTCTCTCTTCTTATGTTCTGCCTGCTCACATTTTTCCCATCTTCTTATTTCAAAACTCGATAGTTATCATGGAAAAGACTTCCAAAATGGTTCCACAAAAGGAGGGGGCTGCTTCTACATCATGCCCGTCTAAGGGAAAATAAAAAACCCCTCCTACCATCGAGCAATGCATTCCTAGCCCTTTCAACACCATTTCTGACTTTACAATAGAAAAACCCCCTTCTACACTGGACCGATGCGAACCCATGTCACGATACATAAGTGTAGTATCAGATATTGAGAGGGTGAAACTTAACTGCCTCTGGGGGAGGCAGCCCGAGTAGAGATCCCTACGGCTGACGAAAGCATAGTCACACACAAGGATGGCTTTCTCAGTGTATTCACATACCCCTTCACCTTAGGCCCCGTCAATTCTTCTTCTCCATCGGTTGGCCCGGTGATTCTTGATTTTTGCCACCAATACCGAGTGACACTCGGTAAGATCTATCCTTCTTTTTGGAGGATTGTATATATGTTTCGTCATATTACCAATATGGTCGAGGGAATGACATTCACCCTAGACCATTTGATTAGATTATATAGCCCTCGACTCTTCCGTGAGGGCCTTATTAAAATACACCGTCAATCCACCAAGGCGTTTCTCGCCTGCATCGACGAGGATAGAGATCGGGGATGGATGAGCTGATTCGTCAGAATAAAAACCTCGAAAATCATCCATGTTGAAAGAATGCCATTCCCAGAGGAGTGGAATATGAAACGTAAGTACCTTTGAATCGAGCATGCATTCACTGTCTCTTTCTCTTTCGACTGATTTTCTTTTAATTGTGCAGCCACTATTTGGTTTCCCAGTGGTTCAGGACCTTCCGGGGTGGATCAAACATTTAGCTCTGCTTTTCCATACAACAAACGCATATGGCGTGAGCTGGCCAAAACACAATGGCAGGCCAAGAACCATGGTACGCTCTGATTGCTACTGCTTTTACATTCTTTGTAAGAATTTTTGATGATGATGCTTTTTGACATAATATATTTGTGCAGGCCTTGGTGAAGGAGTGTTGATGAGGCCTCCTCCACCCGGTAAGGAATAGGTCCCGAAGGCCACCAAAGATAAGAAAAGGAAGAAAGAGGCCCCGGTGGGGACCCCAAAATCAAAAAGGCCAAAGACTCGGAGGCCTAAGACTAATGCCACGGCCTTGTCTTCGACGGCCGCTGAGAGCCTGCGGGCCGAGGAGTAGAGCGATGATGCCTTCCCTTTGGTATAAAGGGCAAAGCGAGGCGCTGAGGATTCGATGGCTGTTGAGCGTTTGCCTGCTGAGCTTGAGGCGGCCGATGCGGACCTGCCGTTTATAGAGGAGACCCTCGAGGAGGGTTTGGGCGCAGTCCCCGATACGCTCATCGGACATGGCACAGTCCGTGTTGAGGATCTCGGGGGGCTCGCTACTGGAGCTTTCCAAGGTAGGGAAGAAGCCTCGATGGAGGCCGACATCGCTGGTGGACTTCATTTGGGCCCGTCATTCTCTCCAGGCGAAATACGAGATGCTCAAGTTAGGGGTGTTCCCTATCTAGAGACCTCTCGCGGAAAGGATGATGCATTCAGAGACTACTTCGAGGGGGTAGATGAGGAGACCGATGTTGATGCCCCAGTTTCCCTCGAGGAAGTCGAGAGGTTCCAAAAGAAGGTGACATTTTAGAAAAATATTCTTATTCTCTAATCTTCTATTCTTGTTTTCTGATTTCCCTTCTCTGTGTTGCATGTCAAGAAGCTATATGATCAGGCCTTCTCCAAGTTCCAAGATGAGTTGACTCAGCGTGGAGAGGAGCTTGAGAAGCTTATGGAGGAGTCGGTCGAGCTCGAGGCTTTGTGAGCTCGAAGGGAGGAGGAACTGACCAACCTTCGGGCAAGCTTGGAGAGAGCACTTCGGGAGAGGGCCGATTTCTCCGAGTAGGTATGTTAGTACCCACATTCTCACCTTTTAGTTGTAACACTTGGTGCTGATTGACTTAGTTTCTTCTTCTAGGATTACATAGAAGGACGCCCTGGTGGAGCGGCTTCGAGAGGAGGTTGCGGCCAAGGACGTCGAAGTCATGGAGCTGGCTCGGCTGAATGATGTCGTGACTTTGGAGAGGGAGATGCTTCGGGGGAAGCTATCCTCGGCCCAAGATCTTCTCTGAGGTGCTCAGGAGGAGGCTGCTGCACTATCTGCGGCCAAGGAAGAGGTCAGTGAATATGTCTCCTCGCACAAGAGGGATACCGTTGCTGCAAATGATCGGGAAAGGGAGATATATGAGAAGGCCGAGCTGAAGTTGACTCAGGCAGTTACCTATGCTCGTGCACAAGCCAACAGGCAAGACCTCGCGGAAGTGAGAGCTAAAGGTGTCGATCTCTCTGCCAAGATCGAAGAGGCCGGGGCCCTGGATGAGGAATTGACAATGCCAGTACATCGGACGAGATCTCCGAAAGCGGCTCAGACAGCGCGGAGGCATAGAATAGTTTTTCCTCTTTTGTTGCCTTTAACTTTCTTTTGTATATGGGACCCTTCGGGGGAACTTTTGTAAAGAACACTTTTTTAAATATATCTTTTGGAAATAGAGCATCTTTTGTCATATTTTGCATAAACTTAGTTCCGTAACATTTTCTCCACAATATGACTTTTATGCTCCGATTCTTCGCTTCCTCGAAACTCGTACTTGAAATAAGAGATCCCCTCGAGATCGAGCGCCTTCCCGAGTCTAGGTCGGCATGCGAGCTTTGATTCCTCGAACCTCCTATGGCGATATCATTCATGTGACGTGACTGTGAAGTGACCGAGGTGGCCCCACCGGTACAGTTCCCCAAATGCTATGACGACTTGTCAAAAATTGAATGGTCTTTAAAGCAGTTGGTTGGCCACCTTTCGTTCTATAAATATTCTAGTTTCTCCTTCATTATAACTCTTGCACATTGCAAAAACCTCAACTTTTCTTTCAACTTTCTCACTCATTTTCGATCTTTGCGAAAACGGGTTTCGCTCCTTCCTTTTTACCTCTGCTTTGAGTAGTTATGGCTGTCGTGCCCGAATCTGCTCACCAAGAAGAGGGAAATTCTTCCTCTGCCCCTAGCCTGGCCGGTGGTGCACCGCTGGCGTATGGTGAGCTAACCTCGTACTGCTTCGTTCCGAAAAAGGACTTTACTTTAGAGAAACCCTTTGATGCCCCAGGACATCGAGAGCATGCCTCGAGGTTCGTTCGGTCGATAGAAGAAAACCATCTCGAGGCCGTGAGGAGAGACTGTGGGTGGGGGGAATGTGGGGTGCTGCAGATACCCTATCGAGAAGAGAATTTCATGAATCATGTAGAGCGATTCTTGACCTTGTACACGTACCCGTTTACATTATGCCCCTCGACCGACTTGTGCTCGAGTTCTGCGAAAGGTACCGAGTCATCCTAACACATATTCATCCGTCCTTTTGGCGGATAGTGCTGATGATGAGGTATTTCACTGAAAAGGATGAGTTTGAATTTAACCTCAACCACCTCATTAGGTTATATCAGCCTCAGCATTGTCGAGGCCTGATTGCATTACGACGTCGGTCCACGAGGCCTTTTATTGCCAGCGATGATGAGGATCGAAACGGGGGATGGACGAGTCGGTTTGTTCGGGTGAGGACCGTCGACATCATTCTAGCGGAGTTCCTGCCTTTTCCCGAAAACTGGAACATCAAAGATAAGCACCACGTCGTGCCTTAGTGTATTCTATTCTTATCAACTTACAAGAGTGTTTCATTTTCTATTTTCCAGAGGTCCAGTGGATGCCCGGGGAGGTCCCCGGTCTTGTGGACTGGACTTAGAAGTTCGATGCTTCCTCGACATATGACGAGCGTAAGTGGCGATTTCTCGAAGGGAAGATGGGAAGCAAACCACCACCGTATGAGTCGTGTGGTATCCCTTTTGATGAGTATTTCCTTTTGTGCATACTAGCTCTGATGCCGCAGGTGTTGGTGGGTTTTATTAAATGAGGTTGTGCCCCTTCGAGGAGAGGGAAGTTCCTAAGGAGGAGAATAATTGAAAAAGATCCTCTACAGATGAGTACATTTTCGATGAGGTGGGGCCTTCTCGGAGGCATAAAGGAGGTGCCACTGCTGAGGAGAGCTTTATATATGTTGGTCATTCTACAGACGTCAGCTCTCCTCGTGAGGATGACTCACCGTCTACGGCTCGAGCTGGGGGCCCTTCCGAGGTTGCCGATTTTGTCAGGCCGGAGACCTCTAATTTTGAGGAAGAGGTTCCCCGAGAGAGAAGGAGCAAGATACCTCTACCATCGTCTTCTTCTGCTTGGGACTAGGGGCCACCCGGACCAATTGAGGTTTCAAGTGGGCATACCCCTATTGAGAGCGGTTCAACAGGGGCCGATGGAGCCAGGTTTGTAGATGCATGTTCAACTTTTAAGGAGGCCCAGCGGCTCTTTTTCAAGGTTAGTTCTGATCTGCTTTGCTGGCTTTTAGCTATGAATATTCATTCTTTGAACTGAAGTTTCTCTTTTTGCAGGTTTTTGACAAACTCAAGTCCGAGCTTCTTCGCTGCGAGGCCTGGTTGTGGTAAGATTTGAGTAATAAAAAGTCTCTTAAGGTTCTTTGCAAGGAGAAGACAAAAGAGTTGATACTCTTCGGGTGGGGATGCATTGGAGCTGGAATTGTGAAGGCAAACTCGAGCGTCAGGTAACCCTTACCCTAAAAGGGTACGTGCTTCCTTTCTCACTTTTGGGAACTAACGCTTTGGTGCTTCCGTTGCAGGAAAAAACAGAAGTGTTGGAGCGCCTTTGGGGTGAGGTCGGGCAAGTTAGGTCCGAATGCCAAGTGTTGAAAGCGCATGTAGGCGTACATGTTATGGCCTAACGGAATGCTTTAGCCAAGGCTGCTGCCCTCTTGATACAACTTTGTAATGCCCGAGAAGATAGCTCAATTCAGTCGAGCAGGATTTCCAAGCTCGAGGGTGATCTTCTAAATATGAAGGCCGAGGTTGTGGATGCTCGGGCTGAAGCTGAGGTAGTTCGGACTAAGGCCGATAAGAAGGTGGCAGTTTACTTGAAAGATGTTGTCGATGATCGCGCTGAGCTGAGAGCAGCTTTCGACAGAGAGAGGAGGGGCAATGAGTATGCTTGATGCAAATCCCGGAGGGAGACCCTCGAGGATATACATGCTAGGGGCTTTGACCTCTCAGAAGAGATAAAACAGGCCGGGGCGGACGAGATCGATGCCAAGTTTTTCCTTTCTTCTTGAGTTGATGCTGATATTTGAATGCCACCGCGGGAGCTGGTCCGAGGGGCCTTCGAGGGAGCTGGTCCCGAGAGTAAACTAGATTTTCTGCTTTGTTGTTTGCATAAGACTCCTGTGGGAGCGTTGTAAATATGTATTTGTAATACACACACACACACACATATATATATATATGGAATATTCTTTGACTTTATTTTCCTATTGATAGTTAGTCCGATGAATTGCACTTTGAGATGAAACCCTCGGGGTAACAAATTGGCCCTAAGGCTTTTTAATCTGGCGACTCATACTCTTATGATTTTAGGTCGGTGTGACCTTCTGTGTAGCTGGCAACTTGGGCTCTTACGCTTTTTTGGCCCTGAGGCGCTTTAGTTAACCGTATCGGGATTAGTCTCTGAGTCGGGGTTCGATTCGAGTTGAACAGCCCTCAGGTTTTTTAAATTGGCCCTGAGGCGCTTTGGGTCGCTATGACCTATAGCTGGCGACTCGGGCTCTTATGCGTAAGGTCGATACGACTAGCTGGCAACTCAGGCTCTTACGCTTTAGGTTGGTACAACCTTTAATGTAGTGGGAGGCTTAGGCTCTTATGCTTTTTTGGCCCTGAGGCGCTTTGGTTAACCGTATCGGGCTTAGTCTCTGAGTCAGGTTTCGACACGAGCTCAACGGCCCTCAGGTTTTTTAAATTGGCCCTGAGGCGCTTTGGGTTGGTATGACCTGTAGCTGGCGACTCGGGCTCTTACGCGTAAGGTCGATACGACTAGCTGGCGACTCGGACTCTTACGCTTTAGGTTGGTACAACCTTTAATGTAGCGGGCGACTTGGGCTCTTACACTTTTTTAGCCTTGAGGCGCTTTGGTTAATCGTATCGGTCTTAGTCTCCAAGTCAAGTTTTGACTCCAGCTCAACGGCCCTCAGGTTTTCTAAATTGGCCCTGAGGCACTTTGGGTCAGTATGACCTATAGCTGGTGACTCGGGCTCTTACGCGTAAGGTCGATACGACTAGCTGGCAACTCGGGCTCTTACGCTTTAGGTTGGTACAATCTTTAATGTAGAGGGCGACTTGGGCTCTAACACTTTTTTGGCCTTGAGGCGCTTAGGTTAATCGTATCAGGCTTAGTCTCTGAGTCGGGTTTCGACTCGAGCTCAACGACCCTCGGGTTTTTTACATTGGCCTTGAGGCGCTTTGGGTCGGTATGACCTGTAGGTGGCGACTCGGGCTCTTACGCTTTAGGTTGGTACAACCTTTAACCGGTTCTTTTTGAAGTTTTTCGAAGTAATTGGAGGCCTGTGATTTTATGGCAACAGTTAGACGTCTCTGAGTTGCGTTAGTTTGGACAGAGCCTTATGACGGTGGTCATTGTGTTTGGCCATAGCCTTTTGGTCCCCGAGTGAGATAGCCATGGCGTCTATATCGAGGATATGCCTTTTGGGTGTTACAAGTTCAATATATAGCCTTGACTTTGATATGGGGTTTATGCCTATTTTAAAGTCTTACAAATTTGTACATGCTTTCTTGAGGTCTCATAGTTTTGATGCCTCCTCGTGGAGGGCTTACAAGTTTGAAGTTGTCGGCCCTGAGGTCTTACGACTATGAGTCGACTGTCGAGGTCAGCCCTTGAGTTAGCGTTGATATTGCCCCATGGAGGGCTTATGCTGTTGATATTGCCTCATGTAGGGCTTATGAGTTCGAAGTTTACGGCGCTGAGGACTTACGACTTCGAGTTAGATAGCTTGATGAACCGACAGTTAGGTCAGTCCCTGGGTTGGAATTGATGTTGCCTCGAGGAGGGCTTATGAGCTTGAAGTTACCTGCCCTGAGGTCATACGACTTCGAGTTTGATAATCTGATGAACTGACTGTAGGGGGCAGTCCACGAGTCGGAATTGATGTTGCCTCGAGGAGGGCTTATGAGCTCGAAGTTACCTTCTCTGAGGTCTTATGGCTTCGAGTTTGATAATCTGATGAACTGACTGTAGGGGGAAGTCCACGAGTCGGAATTGATGTTTCCTCGAGGAGGGCTTATGAGCTCGAAGTTACCTTCCCTGAGGTCTTACGGCTTTGAGTTTTTGGCGACTCAGTGGAGTGACTGTCGAGGACAATTCCTGAATGCTTGATAAATTTTTGGCCCTGGGACCGTCTCTTGTGAAAATGTCAAACTTCTTCGATGTGAGAAATGTTTTGATGATAGAAGGTACTTCTCTGATTACTTGGTACAAGTATACATGTTTTTACCATCGAAGTTCAATTGTTCTATGCGGACACGGTTCATTCGACCGTTTGGTCCGATACATCATTCTCCTGTCAAGACCCTCTTTGGCATATTTCAGTAATCTCCTGGGGGAATACCCCTTAGTATTTGAGGTTGATCGAAGAGAAACCTTGAATACTTGGTGAGTTCTGCTTAGGTAGCATATGGATGTTTCCTCGTTAAAAACCTCGCTGGTAAAACCCTTTTGGGATAAAATCTGACATGAGGGAAAAAAGTGCAACACATGCTTTAAAACTTAATCCTTCAAGCTGGGGGGTGCTTCGACTTCTTTCAATCGAACACCTGCACGCAGGTTAGCGTAAAGTGTGAAATAAAAAGGGATAGGGTTGTACCTTAGCTGTGATGGTACTCGAGCCTTGATATGCTTTGGTTATCAGTTCCGAGGACGCGGCATTGTCCTTTGTTTGTTCCTACGAGGATGTAGTTTTTGATTGTTACTTGGATGTTTGCTTGTTTTTTGGCTCCTTCGATGTAGAACGTGTCGGTGCCACATCATGCACTGCGAACATTTCTTTTGCCGCAGCTGTCACACCTCATTTTTCACCTTGGTAAGGGTAATAAGGGAGTTTTTCCACTTTAAGTGACATTATTCGACTTTTGGGATTTATTTATTTGTTTTCAGAGTCGCCACCCGAATTTTTTACGGTGTCCCGGGACACCATTTATTTATTTTAGAAATCGCAAATCAAGGAAATTTTGACTATGTTAAATTGTCTCCGAACCAGAAATTCGAGTAAGGAATTCTGTTAACCCGGGAGAAGGTGTTAGGTACTCCCAAATTCCGTGGTTCTAGTATGGTCTCTTAATGATTTATACGTGGCCTAAATTATTTAATTATTGCTTTTTTTACCCTATGTGCATTTTTATCTTTTTACCGCTTTTATTATTCATTTGTATTTAAAGAGTTATTTTGAGACGGGTAACGCATGCGTAAACTCGTAGAGTTTAAAACGCGTCTAAAATCATGCCACGCGGACGTGTACACAATCTTCGACACTGAACTCATTTAAGGAGATAAATAAAAGTTGCGCAAGCGCATATTTTGTTTTGTTGTTAAAAAGAAACCGGAATTACTTCGCGTGGGCGTGTACGCAATTTCGATTATTTTAAGAAATTTGTTCCTAAAAGTGTCTCTACGAGTGTTCATTTTAGTCTTTATTTGTGTTACGTACACGTATACACAATTTGAGAAAGAGGTATATTTTAGTTGTTTTCATTCAAAGTTACGTAAAACATATACTCCGAAGATTGATTTATTTTCTGAGTTTAAGGTAGTCTCTATCTAAAAGGCTTTTGAGATTCACTACGTCTAAAATAATTCCTAAATTAAGTCATGAGATTGGTCTATGACCGAATTTAGCCCCAAACTAATCACTTTAGGCCATCTTAATTTTGGCTACTTGTCAAAGAGCTAAAACTATGAAATTTTATAAAATAAGACATGTCCATACAAAAGGTTTAGCAGAAAATCTACCAAATTACTGATTATAAGTTACCTAAAAATTGAATGAACACATTTAGCTATAGTATTAAAAGTTTTGTCAATTGCAAGTAGTCTAAAATTCATACTATTTAACTTCATATGTGTTGAATCTCATTTAGTAGCATTTATACATCTATTGTTGTTGTAAATTCAGAAAGTTTAAGGATATGCAACAAATTTCAGTATATGCAACAAATCTTGAGAGTCATACTTATGTTATGCAACAAATTTCAGCAAGTATTTATTCAAATACTTTGACTACTATTGGCACTTTGAGGAGTAAATCTGACCATTTTTGCAGGTTCGGACTCCGTTCCTTAAGGCCCTTCTTAATTACACATTTTATACCCTTAAGGGGTAATTTTCAGCAACTAAACCACTGTTTGTGCATTACTATGGGGTGAATTTGACCATTATAAGATCAAACTCATCTACCCTAGTGCAAATAAAAGTACGGACTAAGGCAAACACAAAACCAACATATAAATTATTTTAACTGCACAAACTCAATGCATTTTGAAAATAATAAGACTTAAACACGACTAAACAGAATGATTCTAAGGATTCAAGTATTTCATAGACATCACTTATTCATATTCATTTACCAGCACATTAAACAGTCCAATTTCAGATTTTTCATACCAAAAACAAAGGAAAAGAAGATTTAGCAAGAGGAGAAGGATTTGGACAGCAAAGAAAGAGAAAAAAAATTCAGATTTGAGCATTTCAATAAAGTTAAGCTATTACATACCTTGTTTGAAGAGAAAAGTAACAGAAAATCCTGACCAAATAAGGTCAGGCCAAGAGAAACTTTAGCTAGAAGAAAGAGTAATCAGGCAACAAACAAGCAGCAACCTCAAGCCAACACAACACCCAAAATTAACCCAGATGAGTTTAAAGAAATCAGAGACTGAAGGAGAACCAACGCTGAAAACCCAAGCAGATTCTTGATGAGCTTTTGAAAAGAAATCATATTTTTTGTTCTACTAATATCTTTTGAAATCTTCTCATGGATAGAAACTACTCTAAATTCTGTGTTTTCAGATATGTTTCAGTAGCTAAGTCAGTGTAAAAGAGAGTAAATAGAGTGTAAATTAGAAGGTATTTCAGTGTGTGTGGGGGTGATTTTCAGTGTCCAAAAATGTTTTGAGTCTAAAGGGAGGGCCTATCTATAAGAGGCTTGGGAATGGGATATGCTTTGGCATATTCCTCATCCAAAATTTGCTGAAATAATACATAGGGCAGCTGTCACCCTTATCCTTTGGGACAACTGCCCCTATTCCAGAAATTTTTAGCATATCAAATGACCTTAACACCCTTAAACAATCTGGTTTCTCAAATCTAGAAGGTTCTTGGGTTGTTACACCCAAGATTCCTTCATCTAGGATTCCTAATATACCCCTTGAAGTCCCTGAAATTACCATTAGGTAACCAAGGTTAACTTGCTTGGGTCATTATTAGCCCTACTTAATTAACCGTAGTTAGGCTCTCTAGTTAATTAAGACTAGTAGGTACTCTTAACTAGGATTAGGTTATTTATCAAGTATTAATTATTTTTAGTTGATTAGCTATTAATTCACTTAGATTAACTAGTTTGACTCCTTAGTTTTAGGTTAATTGATTTGTTTTGATTAATTAAAACTAATTAATTATCTTAACTAGAATTTAGGACTTAGTTAATTATTTAAGAGTTTATTAACCTAGATTAACCTATTAAACAAAGTGTCTTTTAGAAGGTTATCACTAATTAGGCTAACTTTGAGTTGGTTCACGACCATACACTGGTTCGAAACTAACTGGTTCTCTAATTAATTGGGCAATTAATTAACTAACCTAATTATAACATAATCAAATAAACCATGAAGAAATTAATGAACAAAGAAGATCAAGCTTAAAGAAAGACAATAAATCCTAACAACTACATACTCACTAACATGAACAAAAACAGTCGTAATGTTAACAAATAATCCAATCAAATGAGGTAAGGAACAATGCATACAGTGATAAATCGAATTATGCCGATAATCATGATTGTCAAGAAACCCTTATTACTAATTAACACGTTTATCACAGAATTTAACTCATCAAGGGAAACAAACATGAACAATGGAAGAACAATGAACGAGAAAACAGAATCTAGACCTGACATTAACGGAAAATGATATTTTATCAAAGATGGAGTATTTATGGTTTTTGACTTAAGAACTAAAACAAATAAGGGCAGCTATTAAAAAATAAAAGGAAAAACTAATCATAAACAGAAATAAAACAAACAGTAATTAAATATGATTTCATATTTTTATAACACATAGAAATAGTAAAAAGACGAGGTGATACCCGTTAAAGGGATTTGGCCGAAAAACGGATGTCGCCGGACCTTGCCGGACTCTGGAGGGGGTTTGAAAATAACTCCAACCCACATGAATCAATATCCCTCAATGAGAGCTATCGATCTATGTAGGTAGAAGCCATTGAAGGTCTTCAAGTCAGCCAGAGATGAGGTTTTAGGTTTTCTATTTTTCAGATCTGGAATTGAAAGAATTTGAACGGATTTTTGATGAAAATAATGGTAGGGGTGATTGAGAATGGGGAGAAGCTCGTCTGGTGAAGAATTGGGGGCGGAGTGTTGAGAGAGAAAAAAGAGAGGTCTGGGGGAAGGGTATTAGGGTTTAAGCGAAATACGGGGGGGTGTTTGGACAGTTATATAGTTCGGTTTTGGGGGATTCCCAGCCGTTAGATCTTATGAGATCAACGGTTGGGGTCTGCTGTGACTTAAACAGGGTCGTTTGGTGTAATGGGGGGGAGGGGGGCAGGCCGGATTAGAGGGGATCGGGCTGGGTATTTTTGATAGGTAGAGGTGCTTTGGGCCTGGATAAATCAGCCCAGGTCCGAATTTAGGCTTGATTTCACAATTAACTAATTAACTTCAATTAAGTTTAAACTAAGAAAAAGTGTAATAATTAGTTCTAACTTAATTTTGTTATTCAATTAATAAATTAATTAATTAAACTGACACCATTCAATTTAACCTTAATAATTTTTACAATTTTGTTGAAAGAAATAATTAAATTAAAAATCTAAACATTATCTGACTTTATATCAAATAATTATATTTATTTAGATAATAATTAAGGCTAGGCACCTAATTATGCCGCTTCAAACCATTGATACATTTAAAATACGAATTATGGACACATAATGCAAAATTAATTCACAAATAGCACTTAAATTCAATAAAAATTCATAAAACCAATTAATTTATCGAGTTTTTTTTGTAGGATTATATGGTAGGTAAAAATCATGTGTTCACATCCGCGTGCTGCTCTCCGTATAATTTTTTTACTCCATCCTTCGTAGGGAACTTCATCATTTGGTGAAGGGTTAACATCACTGCCCTCATATTGTGGATCCATGGCCTTCCAAGCTATGCGTTGTACCTCATGTCACCTTCGATGACATGAAACTTCGTATCCTGAATTGTGCCAGCCACATTGACCGGGAGAGTGATTTCCCCTTTCGTTGTTTCGCTTTCCATGTTGAACCCATTGAGGACTCGAGAGGCGGGTATAATATGGTCGAGCAACCCGAGTTGCTCTACCACCCTCGACCAAATTATGTTGGCCGAGCTACCTCGATCCACGAGCACACGTTTAATTTGAAATTTATTGAAAAGAAAAGAAATTACCAGTGCGTCATTGTGAGGTTGAGACAAGGTCTCGATGTCCTCTTTCCTGAATGAAAGGGCGTCTTCAGGTATGTAGCTCCGAGTTCACTTTTCCCTGGTGACTGATACTTTCGTTTGATAAAAAATGGGTCCCTGAGGGACGTCGACTCCATCAATAATCATGTGGATGACATGTCGTGGTTCTTCTGTTTCATTTTCCTTGTTTGCATCTCTTTCCCGAAATTGATTTTTAGCTCTGTCACTGAGGAATTCTCGATGGTACCCTTTGCTGCTTAGTCGAGCCACCTCTTATCGAAGTTGTCTGCAATCTTCGGTCCTATGAACGTGGGTATCGTGATATTCACATATCAAGTTGGGGTTCCTTTGTGAAGGATCTGATAACACGAGTCTTGCCCACCTAGTGTCCCTGATCTTGCTAATGGCCGATACAATGTATGAAACATCGAGGTTGAAGTTGTACTCAGATAACTGGGGTGCCTCTACCGGCCCTGCATGCCTGTCGAACCCTGCTTTTCTTACGAGTCCCCGAGGATTCTAACCTCGGTCCATCCTTTGGTCATTTCGAGGTATGTTGTGTCTCGGGATATTTCTCCGATTTTCCACGTACTGTTGATACCTTTCTTTGTTTAACCTTGGCTCTTTTTCCGGAAGGCTCGATTCCTTTGCTAAGACTCTGCTAGGATACACCGAGCCCGAGGGGGCTTCCAATTGGTCGTCCTCGACCCTGATCTTCGACTGGTACCTATTGTGTACATCCGCCCAAACTATGGCGGGGTACTCGATTAAATTCTACTTCAACTGTTTCGAAGCTATCGAGCTTCGCTCATTCAAGCCCCGAGTAAAGGCTTGCACCGCCCAATCGTCGGAGACCGGTGTTAATTCCACTCGTTCCAATTGAAAGCGGGATACGAACTCCCTTAACATCTCATTCTCCCTTTGCTTGATTTTGAAAACATCAGATTTTCTTGTAGCGATCTTGATGGCATTAGCATGTGCTTTCACAAAAGAGTCCACCATCATGGCAAATAAATTTATCGAGTTCGGGGGCAGGTTATGATACCACATCATGGCCCCTTTGGATAGTATTTCTCCGAATGTTTTCAATAGAACAAATTCAATCTCTTCGTCTCTCAGGTCGTTCCTTTTCACAACACAAGTGTAGGCAGTGATGTGCTCATTGGTGTCCGAAATTCCGTTGTACTTCGGGAGATCGGGCATTCTGAATTTCTTCAGGATAGGCATCAGAGCTGCACTTGACGGAAATGGCTTCTGCACGAACTTTTTTGAATCGACACCCTTCAGGATCGGGGGTGTGCCTGGGATCTGATTGACCCTCGAGTTGTAGCTCTCCACTTTTTTTTCGTTAGCTTCTATCTTCTTTTCGCCCGATTCAATACGTTTTGCGAGGTCTTCGAGCATTTTCATAATGGCGGAGTCGGCTGCTGACCCATTATTGCTCGATGTTTCCGGTGCCTGTTCGACTCGAGGAGCCATTTCTGGTGGTGCTGTGCTCGGTGTTCTCTGATGGCTTTGTAGTTGAGCAATAGCCACCTGTTGTGCCTGCAACATTTCAAAAATAACATGAAGACTAACTTCCCTTTCCCTTTGAGCAGGGGTTCCCTGTGATTTACGCTGGTCTCCTTCAGGAACGCTTCCATCTGTATGAGAGCTCACATCGACATGTTGAGCGTTGCGCGAGCCTTCATCGATAGGAATTTGCGCTGGTGCCTCTTCAGGATTTTGTTGTTGCACACCGGCACCTGAGGCAGCTCTGCCATTCTCTCCGTGGTCCTCAGGACCGTTGTTTTCAGGTGCGTTTACTGAGTTAGACATTTTCTGACCTGAAAGTGAAGATTCTTGGGCAACAAAAAGTGTGAAGAATAACTTGTGTTTTTAGAAAATCAGCACTAAAATATTCACTATTATTTTTAGCCCCACGGTGGGCGCCAAACTGTTTACCTTGAAAATGGTAATTACAATTATATTTGATTATGTTGTTATAAAAATATGTGATCTATTTTAATACAGGTTTTTTAGGCAGTAGATGCTGAGTATGAAGCGAGAAAAATGAAATAAGAGCGAAAAGAACTAGATTACGCAAACCAGGTGTTGAAGAGGCCAGTCTCGAGGGTGGTCGGGTAGGCCTCGAGGTCGAGCTTGAGAAGCTTGACTAGGGGCTATCGATAACAATGAAACAGTGTTGGAGGTCTTAAGAATGGCCTATTTATGATCAATAACAAGTAATAGATGGAGAATAATTCAAGAACACAATAAATGAAGCAATTGTAGAGAATGTTTCTATTAGAGAGCAGAGTATGTTCTTGTTCTTGTCTTGAGTATCATATATCTTACAAAGTGACAAGGGTCCCCTTTATATATGAGGGGGAATCCCAACACAGTACATATGTAATTAATGTAAAGAGATATGACTAGTACAACCATTTATTGCCACGGTACGGGCTTGTACTATCTTGTGTACTTTGTCGTCTTTAACCACGTGTCTCTTGCGAATTTTCGGCCTTTTTATATCGACCCTTGATTTGTACTGCCTCGAGGTTGAGGACCCTAGATATGCCTCTCGATGCCGAGCTCGGGCCTTCGAACCTTCAATTTCATTGAAGTGGCCATGAAATCGGGCTCTCTGATTTTAGCCGTATACAAGGATGTTCACTGGCGTTACGCTATGTCAGAGAATTATAATGCGCTTATTCGAAATGCTACTTGTGAACTAGTTCCACCATCGCCGTCTCAAAATGTAATTGGTTGTAAGTGGGTGTTCGAGACGAAGCTAAAACGGGATGGTTCATTGGATCTCTATAAAGCGGGGCTTGTGGCTAAAGGATATCATCAACGACCGGTAATCGATTTTGTTGATACATTTAGTCCAGTGGTTAAGCCGGCTAAAACACGGTTGTTGCTATCAAATGCGTTTCTTCATGGGTACTTAGATGAGACGGTACATATGTCTCAACCTCCCGGGTTTGTTGATCCTACTTGTCTAGATCATGTTTGTTTACTTAACGATCTCTCTACGGATCTAAACAAGGTCCACATATGTGAAATAAACGTTTAGCTGATGTGCTTCCTTCTCTAGGCTTGGTGGGATCCAAAACTGATAGTTCTCTCTTCTATATGTTGAATGCCTACGAGAAGTTATTCTTTTTAGTATATGTCGATGACATTCTGGTTTTGGGTTCTAACTCTGCTCATATTGCAGCTCTCATTTCCAAATTGCGAAAATTGTCTTATTTCTTGGGCATTCAAGCTAACTAGACACGTGAAGGATTGCATTTGTCACAAGGTAAGCATGGACCTCCTTAATCATGTGCAAATGGGGTCGTGCGGTCCTGTCTCCACACCAGCTTCATCATCATCCAAGCTTTCCACCACTGGTGGTTCTCCATTTCATGACCAAACTCTATATAGGAGTACTGTTGGAGCTTTACAATACTTGACGCTTACTAGACCCGACATAGCCTATGGGGTAAACAAATTATCACAGTTTATGCATTGTCCTATGGATTCTCATTGGGTTGCCATCAAACGTATTCTCCGCTATGTCAAGGCTACTGCCGCTCATGGTTTAAATTTTTCTCACGGATCCTCTACCTTGCATCATGGTTATAGTGATTCGAATTGGGGAGGTGATATTGATTATCGCAAGTTCACCACTAGATTTACCATTTTTCTTGGCTCCCATTTGATTTAATGGGCTTCTCGGGAGCAAAAATCTGTATCACGGTCGAGCACAGAGGCTGAATATCGTGCATTAGCTGCTGCTATATCTGAGATGACATAGGTCGAGCTTCTCCTTCGAGAGATTGGCTGCTTCACCTCCTCTATTACTATTCTCTGGTGTGATAATCTTAGTGCAACCTACTTAACTGCTAATCCCATTTTTCATTCTCGGAGGAAACATATGGAAATCGATTTTCATTTTGTTCGTGACAAGGTTCGTGGAAATTCCTTGTCGATCAGGAATGTGTGTTCTCATGATCAAGTGGCCGATGCTCTCACCAAGCCTTCCAAGGTCCGATTCCTGGACTTGAAGAGCAAGTTGACAATTGTTCCACACCCTGCTCAACTTGAGGGGGTATGTAAGGATAATGTTGCGTAGGAATTGTTGAAGTGTATTTGTATAGAGTTGGTGTAATTTTTATCTCATTAAGAGTACAAAGCAGTGACTGCTTTGGAGTCTTATTCTCCAAGAACTCATGCATATATTTATGTATTTGCATACAAGACTTGTGTGCTGAGAAGTGTGTTCTGTTCTATCAATGCAAACATGGCTTGACGGCTGGGTCTTCGCATTTGCGATAAAAGGATCGCTTCAGCGAACTGTGCTGTGTTCGCTTTTCCGACCATGCGATACAGTATAATCTTAAGCAGCTTTGCATTTGCAAAGTCATGCATTTGCGAGGGGGTGCCGTGGTTGATTGTTGATTTAGTCGTGGAAAGAGATAAGTGCCGTGGTTAATCTTTACTTAGAGAATTAAGACTTGATTGATCTATTTGTCACTTAATTTTATGTGTTGGGACGATGTATGTGTAAGGTGATGAGTGTACATACGTTGTCATACGTTAAGCATGCGAGGTGGGCTTTTAACGGTGTATTTTAACTACTTCATGTTTTCCTTTGTTACTTGCCATTATTTGTAAAATACCTGTCTTCCTTGGTACATGCCCCCCTTTTACTACATATTCTATGCACCCATATTTTTACCTGTTGTCTCTTTCACTTGTTCTATGCTTTTAATTGTCTATTTGCCTTTACTTGCTTCTATTTCTCTCTGGTCTATTATATTAGTTTGCCTTAGAGTATTTACTTGTTTTGGTTCCTTTCTCTTATGTTGACAGCTACATCGTAGTTGTTTGTAGTTTGATATTATTGTTTGGGATCGGGTTATATGCCACAACGGATATTGATATTATTATATGGGATCGGGTTGCACGTCGCTACGGATATTGATATTGTTGTTTGCGGTCGGGTTGAGAACCGCAACATATTGATATGTTGGTTGGGATCGCGTTGCACAATGCATTGATATTGGTATTAGTATGATATGTGTGGATCGGATTGCGCGCCGCAATGGAGAAGATATATTATAAAGTTCTTGACTGTTGATTCCGTATCCTTGTTGGTTTCTGAAGTTGAGCATAGAGGATATTCTCGGGCCCTCTATCGTGTACTTTCTCTTTCGATTTTCATGTTAATTCTTGTTCCTCTATTATGTTATTGTTGTCACTTATACTCGTACATGCTTATAGTCAGTGCCTTATTATAGCTTCGTCACTACTTCGTCGAGATTAGACTCGGCACTTACAGAGTACATGGGATCAGTTGTACTCATACTATACTTCTGCACTTCTTCTACGGATTCTGGTGTTGCTCCGAACGGCGTTTAGCGGAGGTTTGCTCGGGTCATTTGCCCGGAGACTTGAGGTAGAGCTGCACGACTTTCACAGACGACCCTGAAATCCCCTTCTTGTCTTTTGTACTGTTATTTCATTCAGACAGTTATATTTTTATTTTAGACCTTGGTTGTAGTATTTTGTTTAGTAGCTCATGCACTTGTGACTAAGAGTGTAATCTAGGCCGTTCCTGAGCCAAACGGGCCCCGATCCAGGCGGGCTTGGGTCAGGCGGGCCCGGGCCAAACGGTCCTAATGGATAGAACCGGCCCGTTGTGGGCCTAAGCCCACATGGGCCAGGGCTAAGTGGGCCGGGCCCAAACGGGCCTTAAACGATCCGGGTTATTTTTTTTATCTAAGGCAATTTCTTGTAAATATGGTGACATAAATCTTGTAATTCAAATTTAAAACACAAAAATAGTAAAGAGATATGCAACTTGCACTAAAAAATTCAAACGGCTAGTTTTTCAAATTATAGCCGTTGGCTATTTTATGTAATTATATTATATTATCTATGGCAATTTATTGTAAATTATACTATATAATTATGACTTATGTCTTGTAATTCAAGTTTAAACACAAAAAAAAAAATGTAAAAAAATATTCAAAGAAATATCTTATAATTTTTATTAATACCACATTTGAAAAAATGACAATATCTTTCTTAGTCTTCCTCCCCCCAATGGAATGAGCATAACAAGGTACTAATACCACCATTAAAAGAAAAAAAAACTAATCAAGATGTGCCAAAATACAAGTTACATGTTAATCTACATATTATCTCTAACAAATTTCATAAATCCTTCAAGGTTTGGAGGAATTTTCGTTGGTAGTGGCGGAAAAAAAGCTTGTTCATCACCGCTTCCGGGCGAAGCAGCATCCTCTGCAAGTTCCGCTAGCATTTCTTCATAAGCTTCGTCTATCTCCGGTTGTGATTCAAGTAGTCCAAAATGTCTTATTTCTGAACGGATCCAATCTCTGAAGAGTACTAATTTTTCCAAGCTCTCCCTCATAGACGCTCTATGATCACTGATTTAAAGTCTTGCTTGACTGAAAGCATTCTCTGATGCCATTGTTGAAGCTTGAATACTTAAATATCTCGAGCCATCCTTGAAAGGACCGGATAGTATTTTTCTTTGTCCTTCCACCATTCCAAAACATTGAAGGTGCCGTCGGGATTCTCTGTTTCAAGTCCCTGCGACAAATAAATTTGAAGCTCATTTAGTTGTGAACTATCACTAATATTATCACCTTGAGAACCCTGAACCCCGTCCAAGAACTAAGTGATTTAGTCCCGCAGATCTTTTAGATGACTGCGAGCTAGACGAGGTGGGAGTTGGAACATTTGGTCTAGCATGATCTTGCAACTTGATAAGCATTGTAAATTGTTTGACCATTTATTTTAATTGAGTAAATAATTCTGCAAGTGATGAAATATAAACTAAACAGTTAGAAATAGTAGCATAATATTGCCCAGATAATTCGTTTGTAGCAACATGAAAATGTTCTAAAAAATCTAGAAGAGTTTTAACATTATCCCAATCTTAATTGGTAAGGTGCTCATCATCATCATCATCATCACCACCACCTACACGAGCATTATAGGTTGCACTTATTGGATTTCTATATTCATATGCAACAACTAAACTTTCATACAAGTAATTCCATCTAGTCGGACAAGGTTTAGGAACCTTTCTTTCTCTAAGGCCAAATTCATCACATTTTTTATAATATTCTCTAACTCCACTTCTACGGTTTGCATAAAAAAGCCAATGAAGAGCGAATTTAACCTTTGCAATTTCAATATTTAAAGTTTTCAGACCATCACCGGCGATTAAATGGTAAATATGACAAATACATCTAACATGAAAAATATTACTAAATGCAGGACTTAGTGTAGTTGTAAGAAAACCTATAGCATTAGTGTTACTAGAAGCATTATCCATTGAAACTCACATTATTTTATCGCTAATGCAAAAATATCTACAAATATCTGCAACTGTCTTAGCAATAAACTTACCTGTGTGACTTGAAGTTGATTATTCTATAAGCAATAATGCGTTTTTGCATTATCCAGTCCTCATCAATCCAATGAGTGGTAACAGTAAGATAATCACAGTCATTACCACGCTTACCAATATCAGTAGTAATAGAAATACGATTACTAATATGAGTAAATAAATAACGTAAATATTGTTCATATCCATGTTTATATTTATAAATATCAGCCTTTACGGTTGTGCGAGGCCATCCTTTAAAAGTAGGATTATAAATTCTTCTAATATAATGGAAAAAGTGAGGGTTAGAGGGAAAACTATATGGTAAACACATAACAGTAACTATTTTTGCAAATTCTTCACGATCTTTATTTGGATCGTAATACAAAATGCCACCGGTAACAGTGTTAATTCCCTTTTGAACTAGATTTGAACCGGTACTAGTGTTAATTCCCTGGGTACCTACACTTATCCCCTGTTGCCTAGCTTTCATTTGAAGTAATCTAGTTTTGTCATTAGGGTGTTTCATTATGTGTCTGGTCAAACTACCCGTACCACCACGGTCTCCAGTAAATTTATGAGACATCAAGACGCCACAAGTTTTACACTTAGCCTTATTTTGATCTCTTAGTTGAGTAAAAAAGTGCCAAACAAGAAACGTTTCGGACCGTTTAGAAGGTTGCCTATTAAATGTAGGGGTTACTACAGGAGAGTCAGTCGGGGCATCATTTGGATAACTATCAGTTTGGTTAGCAACAAGACTAGTAGGTGTATCATCTAAATCCGGTTGCGTTTCATCTAAATCAACATTTTCCTCTGGAATACCATAAAGAGAATTCAAATATTCATCATTTAATTGTGAACCTGCTGTAAGATCATGTATAAATTGACTATCAGTAAATTGAAAACAACGGTTATCACTATCAAGAATAACATGTGGAGGAGGACGGATAATAGGTCTAGGTCGGGTAGCCAGGGCCGGTGGAGTAGTAGTAGTTTGCCTACTAGATTCACCAATTTAGCTTTTCCCTTACCATCAAATATTTTTTTCAAAGAAAAGTCCATATTAATTATAAGAAAAATAAATTAAACAAACAAAACTATAATATTAAAACTTAAGAGTTGGAACGAGTTTACCGAATTGACGAACAACTTCTTGAAAATTGTATAATGTTGAAGACTTGAATACTTCAATTCACCAACTTCACAATTTTTCACAAATTGCAATAATAAAGTAAGCAATTATAGAAGAAAATTAGAGAGAGATTGATGATTTTGTGAGTAAAAATGAAAGAATGAGGGGGTATTTATAGTTGAGAATAGGAAAAAAGTGTAATTATAAAAAGTTTGGGTTAAAACAAAGTTTGGGGGCCAAGTGGCTATTTTTAAAAAAGCCAAACGGCTAAAATTAAAGGGACAACGACTAGATTTTAAAATTCTGACCGTTGATCATTTTTTTAATAATTTTTTTTAAAAAAAAAAAAAAATAGTCGTTAGGCCCGTTTGAACCGGCCCAGGCCCGCCTACTGGTCTCGGGCTAAACGGGCCCGGGCTCACGGTCTCTCTCAGGCCCACCTCATATGGGCTCACAGGCCCGTCTAGACCGGACCCTCCACGGGCCGGCTCGTTTAGCCCACAAGCCCAATGGGCCGCGGGCCCGGTCCGGTCTCGGATCAGACCCGGCTCACCTGCCAGCCTTACTTGTGACACCTGATTCTGGAATTAGATTAGACAATGCATTTGAAGTTTATTATATATAATTTGAAGTTTTACAGCCTCGTCTTCTTATTAAAATGCTTTTAAATTATTAAAAATAAATATTTTACAATTAATATTGACTTGCCTAGCTAGTCACGTTAGCTATTACGGTCCCATAACTGAAATTACGGGTCGTAAGAGGAACATATAACAGCTGACCTCCATTACATCATGAAAAATGAAGTTAATGTTTGAATTCATTAATTAAAGGTCAATCTTATGACAGCATTATTAGGAAACATTTAAGGTTGTACATAGATGATTCAGATCTGATTCTTTCAAGGATCTTAGTCGAATAACTAATTCTAAATTCAGAGGTTATGTTGGCAAGTGCATTAGCCTATTATCTTTCGACAGCGACAATTGTAGTCTTATATTGTCGGGAAACAAACGAAAAAATAATGAAATAAAGAAAAAATTAAAAGAGGTAGAAGTTTTCTCAATCCATTGCAATTTGTGTTTTTAATACGAGGAGCACACTTTTGTTTGATAATATATGTCTAACAAGAAGATAACACTGACGTTCTTGGAACGACTACGTACTAGAAGAAAACTTTAAGACTGCCCACTCATAATACCTTAATTTCAGAAGTCAATTTATAATCTTCTTAGCATCCCATTAATATACACGCTAAATACTCTCCACATCTTCTTTACCTCGCAAAGGTGGACGAAAACAAAAAAAATTAATATTCTTTATCTAGTATATATCTTTTGCAACGCCAAATCCCAACTTCCTTCGCCATATTGGAAGGAAAAAACATGACCAAACTCTTATTAATTTATAACTTGCAAGTTAAGCTTTTATATGATTTTCTCAAATTTGATTTGCAAGTTGGATATTAAACAAGATAACATAACCAACAGAAAAATCAGTTGGCAATGGAATTACCAGCTAATCATTAATGGATTTGAGTTTATCCTTAAAAAGCTTATTGGTGATATATAGAGATAAGCAATGAAAAATCTGTTTGTAAAAAGAACCATATCGGTTGGCAATTTTACTAGGTTATTCTCACACCAATCTGCTAAAATTGTTCTTGAAATACTTATTTCCGCAAACACTGGTTTCTGTAAAGCTTGAATTGCCATTTGTCACGACCGATAGGTCGTTTTGAGCACTAGCATCTTTTTTTTATTTTTTGTGTTCATGATCTCTCATAGCCTTATTTAATGATATATGACTTGCGTGCGTGGTCTGTGTCGTTATTCAGAAAGCTTATGGGTGAAATATTAAATAAAATGTGATTTTTGGCTTTCAAACCCACTAGAGTTGACAACGGCTAATATTTTTGGTAAACGACCTCGAATCGGTATTTTGACGATTCCAGTAGGTTCGTATGATATTTTTGGACTTGTACACATGTTTGGTTGGGGTCCTAGGAGACCCGAGGGCGTTTCGGCGCATTATGTGGAAAGTTGGAAAATGAGTTTTAAACTTTGAAAAATCTTGAGTTTTAATGATCGGTTCTCGGTATTTGATGTTATTTTGATAATTTGAGCTAGCAAGCAAGCTTGTATGATGTTATTAAAATTGTGTGAATGTTCGGATTGGAGCCCAAAGGGCTCAAGTGAGTTTTGGATCTATTTCACAATTTTTGGTCTTGTAGAGTTAGCTGATTTTCTGGTGTATCATAGTGCTTCGTGATCGCGGAGCCACTACCGCGATTGTGACGACCAGGCTGGTCGTCTTGAGAGTTAGAGCCCCGAGCCCCTATTAACTGCTTCCCGTATATCTATTTTTGCTATGGTGTCTTGCTGGGAGGTTTCGTTTAGGATTTTGGAGTGGTTGGGACAGTTAGTCCCTAAAATGGGACCTTAAGCCTTAGGATTGGGACCGTAGTTGAAACTGTGTGAAGACGACTCCGGAATGGAGTTCTATTAGCTCTGTTAGGTGATTTCGGACTTAGAGACGTGTCCGAATTGTGTTTCGGAGGTCTGTATCTCATTTAGGCTTGATGCGAAAGTCGAAGTTTAGGAGATTTTGATCGACAGTGGAATTTTTGATATCGGGATTGGATTTCGATTCCGGAAGTTGGAATAGGTCCGTAGGGTTAAATGTAACTTGTGTGCAAAATCTGCGGTCAATCGGACATGGTTTGATAGGTTTTGACATCGGTTGTCGAATTTGGAAATTTCAAGTTCTTTAAGTTTGATTCCTAAGTGTGAGGGTTTGAGTTCATTCTTCAATTTTGGACTTGAGAGCTTGGAAACTGGCTATTCTTCGAGGGATTTTCAGAGGGAGCTTTGGGGTAAAGATTCCTAAATCGATTTTGGTTGTATTTCATTAATCTATAGTTATTTTCTTCATCTAATTAAGGAAATTGGGTGAGAATTGGGAAAAAAATTGAGAAAAATTCTTAAGCCAAATTTTGGGATTTTGATCGAGATTTTGGTATCGGATTTGAGTAATTTTGGTACGAGTGAACTTGTGAGTGCATGAGTGTTCATATTTGGTGACTTTTATCCTATTCCGAGACATGGGCCCGGGGAGGATTTTTGGGGTGAATTTCCAATTTCTTGCTTTAGCTTTGATTTCAGTAGCTAGATTAGTTCCTTGTAGTTGTATTTATGTTATGTAATTAATTTTGGCTAGATTTGAGCCATTCCTAGTCGGATTATCGTTGAATGAGCATTGTTACGGATTGATTGCATTTGGTTCGAGATAAGTGGCTTGCTTAACCTTGTGTGGGGTAACTCCCCTTAGGATTTGGTACTGTTATGATATGTGAGCGCTGTGTACGTAAGGTGACAAGTACGTACACGGGCTAATTGTTGTAAAACCCCGATTTCTACTAAGTATGCCCTGTTTTCTTTCTTATTTGAATCTTATCAGCATGCATGGCATCCTGCTAGACTAAAATAACATGCCTACTTGCCTTAACTGTTTATCTGAACTACATGCAGCATGTTTAGTGAACTTACCTGTTATCCTTATCTTGTACTTAGGTTGAATTGTAGGATTTATGTTGTAACTATCGAAATCTATTATTTGGATTTCATATTTACTTTGGTACTATGGAACGGTATTCCGGAAGATCCCCCTGTCTTGCATATTTACTTTGGGACTACGGAACGGTATTCCGGGAGATCCCTGTCTTACATATTTACTTTGGGACTACAGAACAATATTCAGGGAGACCCCCCTGCACATTTACGTTTGGGACTACGAGACGGTATCTCAGGAGATCCACTGTTGTATTTCTCTGTATTGAGCTGTTTTGCTTTTTATTATTTCTTTCTTGTTAAATTTCAGTCTTTATTTTACTGCAATATTCCATTATGCCTTGCTTTACTATATATTTACACACACCAGTAGGGCCCTGACTTGACCTTGTCACTACTCGACCGATGTTAGACTTGGCACTTACTGGGTACTATTGTGGTATGCTTACACCCTTTCCTGCACAAGTTTTTCGTGCGCAGATCCAGGTTCTTCTTATCAGCCTTGTTCATAGTTGCAGTAGTTGCTGTAAGAGACTTCAAGGTACATCTGCCCGCGCCTGCAAATCCTTGGAGTTCCCCTCTATCCCCCTATGTTTATCCTTTCCCTAATATCTATAGATAGTGATGTATAGAAAAGTTAGAATGTCATAGGAGCTTGTGACTTACGATGTTTCGGGTCTTAGGAGTGTTTTTGTACATTTCGGAAGTTGATAATTGTATATTCCGAGTAACATTAAATTGCTTATTTAGATTATTGTTACTGTTAGTTATTAATGTTTATACTTTCATTTCATTTCCGCAAAGTGTTACGCTTACCTAGTCGTCGAGACTAGGTGCTGTCACGACAATTCATGGAGGGAGAATTTGGGTCTGACAAGTTGGTATCAGAGCTCTAGGTTCATAGGTATTGTGAGTCACAAGCCGATTTATTAGAGTGTCGCAGAGCGGTAAGGTGACGTCTGTACTTATCTTCGGGAGGCTAAAAACCTGTTAGGAACAGTCACACTTCTTTGATTTCCTCGTCGTGCGAGGTATTGACAGCAAGTTCTAAAAATTGTCTATTCTATTCTTTCTCACAGATGGTGAGGACCCGTACCAGGAGATCTGACGATCAGGCACCCGAGCCCCCTACTAGATTTTCCAGAGGCAGAGGCTGTGGTAGAGGACGACCACGCGGTGCAGCCAGAGCACTTGCGCGAGCTACGACAAAGAAGCCCCCAACAGCTTTAGCTGGAGGGAAAGCACCGGAGGTTCCTATTGCTGCACCATCCATCCAGGAGACTCTAGCCCATTTCATGAGCATTCTCAACACCTTAGCTCATGCTGGATTTATCCTACTAGCTGCCGCCACATCTTAGGCCGGGGGAGGGGCACGGACTCCCGCAGCTTGCACTCCTGAGCAGAGGGTCCAGGTTGATCATGCCCCAGAGTTCATTCCTATGTCTTCGGTATCTCTGGTTCAGCATGAGACCATGGCAGCCGATTTTGAGGCAGAGCAGCTCAGACTTGAGAGGTACAAGAAGTACCAGCCACCTACTTTCAGCGGATTAGCTTCAGATATTGATCAGGGTTTTTTGGAGGAGTGTCATCGTATTCTCCGTACTATGGGCATAAGAGTGGGGTTTCTTTCACCACTTTCCAGCTTAGAGGAGCATCCTATCACTGGTGGCATGCTTATGAGTTGAGTAGTCCGGATGAGGCATCCTTACTCACATGGACTCAGTTCTCGGATATATTTTTGAGAGAGTATGTTCCTCAGAGCCTCAGGGATGCATGGAGCACAAAGTTTGAGTAGTTGCGCTAGGGTTGTATGACTGTGTTAGAGTATGCAATCCGTTTCAGTAAGTTGGCCCGACATGCACCGGCCCTAGTTGCCACAGTTCAGGAGAGGGTTCGTCGCTTTATTGAGGGACTCCACCCAGTACCAGGACCGGTTCTTCCAGGGAGTTGGAGATGGATATCTCTTATCAGCAGGTCGTGAGTATTGCTAGGAGAGGAGAGGGCATGCTTGCCCGGGTCAGATAGAAGAGAGAGGCCAAGAGGTCTCGAGAGACTGGTTATTATTCAAGTTCGTGCCCCAGCAGCTCGCCATGGTAGGGGTTATGTTATTCGCTTTGTTCATTCAGCTCTTCTAGGTGCCAGAGGTATTCCAGCTCCTTCCCGGCTCCATGAGCCTTATTATGCACCACTAGTGTCTAGTGTGCCTCCTGCTCGAGGTGCTATTAGTGGCCAGGCCTGAGTCAGTCACTACAAGCACGTCTGCCGAGGGGTTTTTTTGAGTGTGGCGACACTCGCCATATGGTGAGGGATTTCCCCAGACTTAGGAGGGGTGCACCTCCACAGGTTTCTCAGCCACCACGTGCTCCACTGGGTCCTCCGGCCATGCTTCCAACACCAGCTACCGCCCCACCTGCTCTGCCAGCTAGAGTTTGAGGTCAGAGAGGTCGAGGTCGCCCTAGAGGGGGAGGCTAGGCTAGGTATTATGCTCTTCCGGCTCGTTCAGAGACAAATGCTTCCGACTCTGTCATTACAAGTATTGTTCCAATCTTTCATAGAGATGGGTCGGTATTATTTGACCCAGGCTCGACTTTTCATATGTGTCCTCTTATTTTTCCCCACATTTGGGCGTATCTCGGGATTCTTTGAGTTCCCATGTTTATGTTTCTACTCCTGTGGGATATTCTCTTGTTGTGGATCGCGTATATCTTCCATGTTTGATTTCTCTTAGTGGTTTTTAGACCAGAGCCGATTTATTATTGCTCAGCATGGTAGATTTTGATGTTATCTTGGGTATGGACTGGTTGTCGCCCCATTATGCCTATTCTTGATTGTCACGTTAAGACCGCCATGTTGGATATGCCAGGTTTACCCCGATTAGAGTGGAGGGGTACCTTAGAGTATACTACCCGCAAGGTTATTTCATTTCTTAAGGCTCAACGAAAGGTTAAGAAGGGTTGTGACGCGTATTTGGCCTATGTGAGAGATGTCAGTATTGATACCCCTACAGTTGAGTCAGTTCTTGTAGTGAGGGACTTCTCAGATGTGTTTCCAGCTGATCTTCCGGGCATGCCTCCCGAGAGAGATATTGATTTTGGCATTGATTTATTGAGCGGGCCTTGCTCTGGGTATCAGCTATGAAGGGAGTTATGAGTTTCGGAAAGAAGGGCAAGCTGAGCCCAAGGTACATTGGTCCTTTTAAGGTGTTGCGGCATGTTGGGGAGGTTGCTTATGAGATTTCCTTACCTCCCAACCTAACAGGAGTTCATCCGATATTCCATGTTTCTATGCTCTGGAAGTATCACGACGATGACTCATCTGTTGGATTTCAGCTCAGTCCAGTTGGACAAGGATCTATCATATGTTGAGGAGCCAATGGCTATTTTGGACAGACAGTTCAAAAAGTTAAGGTCAAAGAACATTGCTTCAGTAAAGGTTCGGTGGAGGGGTCACCGGTCGAGGAGAAAACTTGGGAGGCCGAGCAGGATATGCGCAGAGATAAAAATTAGGAATTAACTTATGTAAATAGAGTCGATTCACTAAAGTCTTGAGCAGCGGTGTAGGATCAGATCCCAAATATCCTCATCTTTTCACAGCTTCAGGTATGTCTCTATACTCGTTCGAGGACGAATTAGTTTTTTTAAGACGGGGAGGATGTGACGACCTGGCCGGTCGTATTGAGAGTTAGAGCCCCAATCCCCTATTAACTAGTTCCCCCGTATCTAATTCTGCTATGGTACCTTGCTGGGAGGTTTCGTTTTGAGTTTTGGAGTGGTTGGGACACTTAGTCCCTAAAACGGGAGCTTAAACCTTAAGATTGGGACCATAGTCGAGTGGTATCAGATAGGTTGGTGTCCTAGGGAGTCTACAAAGTCGTGCCTAGTAGAGTCTCACTGATGGGTGTGTTGTGCACCACATTTATAATTGAGACGCTGTAGGGCATTTAGGAAATGTTACCCTTCTTTTGTTTCTAGATCGTGCCATAGAGCTGACTCGTAAGAAGTCAGTATAAAAATTTTGCCAGATTTTGTATGCACAAGAGGTGCAGGTATCACAGTAGAGCTTTAAGGCGTAATTATTACTAATGTGGAAGGAAGGTTATGAAAGAAACAAAAGATATGGCGCGAGATTGAAAAGTAGGTAAGGTAAAGGTGAAGAAGATGCGAGATACTCAAGTACAAAAGGTTGTGAATAGTCGAGATTTCAGATATAATTTTGGTTTTAGTTTAGTTTACAGAGGAGACCCTAGTTAAAATTTTGAAAAGCTCTAAGAGTTAATATTCGAGGACGAATATTCTAAAGGGGGGAAGGATGTTACACCCCATAAGTTTACCAACCTTGATATCGTTATATATATATATATATATATAAATATATATATATATATATATATTTATATGGTATTTTGAGTGGAATATTTTTGTAAAAAAAAATGGTTTGAAAAATATGATTTTATATAATTATTAATATTACTACTTTCGAATATGTTTTAAATTATACACATAATATGAGAAATGTCTATAAGATTTTTTTTATTGTAAAGATATGAATTAATTTTTTTCACAAGAAAAGAAGGTTATCTTTTTTCCATTTTAAGAATTAAGTGTACGAAAATTTGTACTCTTTTTTTGATATTAGAAAAATTATAAGTTGAGAAAATATGTGTATTTTTTTACATGGATATTTTATGTATTAATGTTACTACATGACCACGATAGTAAAGTATATTATAGTAAGGTGTATAAAATGTATTAAAAGTGAGTAGTATTTTTGAAGTAATTTGGGATATTTTTAATTACGCGGGTAACTACCGGATAACGGGTCATTGCCTAATTAATTAATGAGTTATGGGTGGATAAGACTAACCCTCCCCACCCCCACGTGGCATCCACCCTTTCTTTAAGTAATGACTCTTACTATAGTTAATCTAGGTGGAAAGACTAGAGAAGTATAGATCAACATTTTGTCAAATTCTTTTGCACTTATGATAGAGTTAATTTGTTACAACATTTGTTTTGTAGAGCTAACGTGGATCAAAAGACCCCATGTGGTTCGTCAGAGGATTCTTTCAATAAAATTCTTGTTATTCTGGTTTTAAAGATCAGAATAAGTACATGCACGTTTTGGCATTTATTCCAAGAACTAATGGAATGCCACCATAACTCATCTACCCATATAGACCAAAACGAAATACTCCAAAACTTTGACATAAAAAAGAAAAATGTTGAATTCCCCGTATTATCTTTTATGGCTTTAGCTAATTCTAATTTAATGAATACAAAAATCCTTATTTGACACCATTGTCAACAAGTTCTTCAATACTACAATAGTATTTCCTTAGTAGCTAGAAGAAAAATCCGGAGATCAAGAGGTTGGGTTGATGAAGAAACAAAAAGAATGTTTAGTTTGATCTGAACAAACAGAGAAGTTGTTAAGATATATTTAGGAGGAATTGATGGAGGAATATCTAATTGCAGTGAAGCTTGGCTAGTTTATTAATGCCTTTTTTGACTATATTTGAATCGATTTGGTTTTACATGTTCAAAATTGCAACTCCTCTCATTGGAGTATTTAAGCCAGAGAATATCATACGGATTTTTTCCTACTTTGATCCATCGTTACGTGTTTTCGCAAAAGAGAATCGGTTCAGGTATGTTAAGTCTATCCCTTCTTTCCTTTTGGAACGATCCAAATTATACAAAAGAAACGAGCAAATGCACAATTTTCATAAATGATTCTATTCACAGTAATACTAGAGATGCTTATGTTCTTGATTTCTCATGTGTCATATTATTCTATCATCTGTTCATGGGTCTCAAAAATACGTAAGTTGGTAAAGTTTATTTCATGATATTAATTAGAGTCATAATGGTCTTATGACGTACCGAGAGATTTTATCAACGTATTTCATATGCATTTCATGCATTTATACATGCACATTGACCCATGACCATATGGAGTTATATACACGTATATATATGTATATATATATGTATAAGGGATATAGGAAAGGTTATGGCGTTATATACGCACCACCACGTGATCAGCTGGTATACGGTGATAATTTTGTCCACGGCGGCCGAGATGATATGATGGGATGCCCTCAGAGGCCTGATGATGTTATGAAACATGTACCTATGCATGTCATGACATTCATACGCATATGCATGACACTATAATTATTTCACTATTTACAGAGCTATCTAGACTTACAGGTTGATTCCTTTACTCCATATTTCTTCAATGCTCTTTATATATTTATTTACATGCCTTACATACTCAGTATATTATTCGTACTGGCGTCCTTTTGTTGGAGACACTGCATTAATGCCTGAAGGTATAGATAATTAGTTTGACGAGCCCTCATAGTAAACGAGATTGGCATTCAACGAAGTATCAGTAAGACTCCACCTCATTCGGAGTGCAGCCAAGTCTATGAGTCATCTTGTCAGAGTTTTGTTAAAGACTTATGGGTAGGCCGGTAACCTTCCCTATTTGATGTCAATTAATATTAGAGGATTTGTAGATAGAGGTTCATTTTGTATAGTATGTCAGAGATCTTGACGGCCCATATGTATTCATGTTTTAAGAAAAATGGTTCAATAAAACAGTGGTTTCAACTTACAGTTGTACATTATAAGTTGTGGCCATGTGGGACCATCATAGTTACAAAAGGAATGAGTTCAACTAACTAGACCTATGCATGTTCAAGTTTTGGTCGAATGATCATGTTACAGAGTGGTTCGCTCGGGCCAGTGCGGCACCAGGTTCCAGCCACGCCTCCCTAGGTTCGGGGCGTGACAAGTCGGAACTATTTGAAGACGACATCAGAATAGAGTTATTTTGGTTCCTTTAGCTCCGTTAGGTGATTTTGGACTTAGGTACGTGTCCGGATTGTGTTTCGGAGGTCTATAGCTCATTTAGGCTTGAAATGGCGAAAGTCGAAGTTTTGGAGATTTTGGTCAGAGGGGGAATTTTTGATATCTGGATTGAATTTTGATTCCGGAAGTTGGAATAGGTCCGTAGGGTTTAATGTGACTTGTGTGCAAAATATGGGGTCAATCGGATGTGGTTTGATAGGTAAAATTCGGCATCGGTTGTCGAATTTGGAAATTTCAAGTTCTTTGAATATGAATCGGAGGATGATTCATGATTTTACCATTGTTTAATGTGGTTTAAAGGCTCGACTAAGTTTGTGTGGTGTTTTAGGATTGGTTGGTATGTTTGTTTGAGGTCCCGGGGGCCTCAGGTGAGTTTCAGGTGCTTAACGGATGGAAAGCTAGACTTGTTCATATTCTGAAGTTGCTGATTTTCTGCTGTTCCGCACCTGTGGTAGGAAGTCGCAGGTCTGGCCCTGCAGGAGCGAGGAGGAGGTCGCAGGTGCAATTTTGGTCATAAGATCCTGCGAGCAAAAATTCAAGACAAGGGCCGCATGTGCGCATCTGCATATGCGGTATGGTGGTCGCAGAAGCGGATTTGGGGAGGAAGCCAAGTTTTCGTAGAAACGGACGGGTGAAAGCAGATGCGCGTCAGCAGGTGCGAGTGGCTGTGCGCAGATGCGATTTTGGGAATTTAATGAAATTCCGCAGGTGTGGTTTAACTGGCAGAAAAGACCCAAGTGCGAGGGTTCGAGTTCATTCTTCAATTTTGGACTTGAGAGTTCAGAAATTGGCGATTCTTCGAGGTATTTTCAGAGGGAGCTTTGGAGTAATGATTTCTAACTCGATTTTGTTTGTATCTAATTATTCTATAGTTGTTTTCTTCATCTAATTAAGGAAATTGGGTGAGAATTAGGAAAACATTTGAGAAAAGTTCTTAGGCTGAATTTTGGGATTTTGATCGATATTTTTGTATCGGATTTGAGTAATTTTGGTATGAGTGAATGTGTGTTCATATTTGGTGACTTCTACGCGATTTCGAGACGTGGGCCCGGGGATTTTTCTTGGGGCGAATTTCAAATTTCTTGCTTTAGCTTTGATTTCAGTAGTTGTATTAGTTCCTTGTAGTTGTATTTATGTATGTAATTGATTTTGGCTAGATTTGGGCCATTCGGAGTCGGATTATCGTGGAAAGAGCATTTTTACGGATTGATATAACTTGGTTAGAGGTAAGTGGCTTTCCTAAGCTTGTGTGAGGAACTCCCTTAGGATTTGGTACTGTTATGATATCTGAGCGCCGTGTACGTGAGGTGACAAGTACGTACACAGGCTAATTTTTTGTAAAACCTGATTTCTACTAAGCACACCCTGTTTTCCTTCTTATTTGAATCTTATAAGCATGTGTAGCATAATGTCAGACTAAAATAACATGCTTACTTACCTTAACTGTTTATCTGAACTACATGCAACATGTTTAGTGAACTTGCATGTTATCCTTATCTTGTACTTAGGTTGAATTGTAGGATTTTGTGTTGTAACTATCAAATTCTAGTTTTTGGGTTGCATATTTACTTTGGGACTACGGAACGGTATTCCGGGAGATCCCCCTGTCTTGCATATTTACTTTGGGACTACGGAACGGTATTCCGGGAGATCCCCCTGTCTTGCATATTTACTTTGGGACTACGGAACGGTATTCCAGGATATCCCACTGTCTTGCATATTTACTTTGGGACTACGAAACGGTATTCCGGGAGATCCCCCTGCACATTTACGTTTGGGACTACGAGACGGTATCTCAGGAGATCCCCTGTTGTATTTCTGTGTACTTAGCTGTTTGCCTTCTATGATTTCTATATATGTATATACACACACACCAGTAGGGCCCTAACCTGACCTCGTCACTACTCGACCGAGGTTAGGCTTGGCACTTACTAGGTACCATTGTGATGTACTCACGCTCTTTCCTGCACATATTTTTCATGTGCAGATCCAGGTTCTTCTTACCAGCCTCGTTCATAGTTGTAGTAGCTTCTGCCAGAGACTTCAAGGTACATATGCCTGCGTCCGTAGATCCACAAAGTCCCCCTCTATCCCCCTACATTCATTCATTCCCTAATTTTTATAGACAGTGATGTGTAGAAAATGTAGAATCTCGTAGAAGCTTGTGGCTTACAGTGTTCTGAGTCTTGGGAGTGTATTTGTACATTTCGAAAGTTGATTATTGTATATGTCGAGCGACATTCAATTGCTTATTTAGATTATTTTTACTGTCAGTTGTTAATGTTCATGCTTTCATTTTATTTTCGCAAAGTATTAGGCTTACCTAGTCGTAGAGACTGGGTGTCGTCACGATAATTCACGGAGGGAGAATTTGGCTCGTGACAGCGATCGCGAAGGGAAAACATGGGACTGGATCTGGTTGACCTATGCAAGCGCAAAGTCTTGGGGGGACTGTCCTTCGCGAACGCGGAAAGCCTCAACGCATAGGCTTGGGGATGTTGGTAAGGGGCAGATGGAGTCTACATCGCGAACTCGACCTCTTGGACACGAACGAGGAGGCTTGGCTGGGTTGATGCCTTCGTAATAGCGATGAGGACCTCGCGAACGTGAAAGCCTGTTGGCATGTGTACTCCGCGAGCGCGACAAGTGCTATGTGAGTGCGAAGAGCACCTGACGCCCAGTTATATTAAAAGATGAAATTGGGATTTCACTATCTTTCACCGTTTTTGAGACCTAGAACACAGATTGGAGAGATTTTTGAAGAGATGTTTATCCCAACTTCATTGGTTAGTACTTTTCATCTACTTTTGATATATTCCATAAACATCCATTGATTTTTATCCTTAAATTTAGTAGTTTAAAAGTAGAAATTAGGGATTCTTGGTAGAATTTTGGACTTATGTAAAATTGAGATTAGGGGTGGCAAAACTAACCCAAATCAATTTGACTCGCCTAACCCACCATGTTTTAATCGATTTGGCCTGGATCAATGTTGAAGATGGGCTGGTTTAGACTAGCCCAAGTTAACTCATCACAAATCATCAGTCTAAATGGACCCATGATGATACTCAATGTTGACCATGAAAAGACTCAATCTTAGAGTCCTACATTAACACATGTTATAACTTCAATCTCTTGTTCACCATAGAGATAGATATACGTGCTTGATCATGCTAAAAGAAAAGAATAATCTCATCTTATTTATTGTCTTTCCCATTATATATATATATTCGACATGTAATATAAATTTTAAGTGGTCGAGAGTTTATTAAATATCATATATTGTATGTACTATATATACCTAACATATAAATATTGTAATACACTTTTTTGTTACAACACTACTCCATGATATATATATATATATATATATATATTAAAAATGGAAAGCCCTTAAGTTAAAAGTTAAATTACTTTTTTAACTTTATTAAATATTATTACCCTCCTTATTTTAAAATAAACAAAACCCTCAAAGCCCAAAACCACACTTGATACAAACAAATCTAACACACGCTTGATACAAATAGATGTGTTCCTTTGTAGAAAAGAACCCTATAAGATTATTGGACCATAATGCCCTTTAATAAAATAAATGATTCGACATTATTCGATCACTAAGACATAATGACTTCACAATTTCATTCATCTGTGTCTAGATGGAAGAGACGTGATCTGTGGCGGGGTCGTGTCGTTTGGATTACAATAGTGCATCTCTTTAAAGCATCCTTTGTTTGGTGCATTTATGTATAATATTAACTCTTGCAATTCCTACATATACGTAACAAATCAAATTAACTCTCTCTCGGATTCTTATTTTATTGAATTATTTCTAAACTTCTCCTTTTTAAAGTCCAACCTTTATTCGTTACTCGCTCAAGTATTTCTTACAATTTCGGCTTTTGAACTCTTCTTCCGCAGGTACGTAATCCCATTTTCCCCCAATTTCTATCATTTGTGTCTAACATCTTTGTTTACCTTGAAAATGATATTAACAATTATATTTGATTTTTGTGGTTTCTAAAAATATGTGATTTATTTCAATACTAGTTGTTAGGCAGTAGATACTAAGTATAGATAAAGGGAATGAGATATGCAAACCAAATGTGCCACAAGGTTGAGTTTCGAGCTGGCCGAAATTGGACCTCGAAGTCTTAATATAGCACTTAATGGTGAAAATCTGATGAAGGAACAAAGATATTAGGGGCCTCGGGATAGCCTTTAAAGAATGATGAGCAATAAATGAAGAAAAATTGAAAATATAATAAATGAAGGCAATAAATCAAACAAACATTGTTTCAGCGCATTTAGGCAAAAAAGCAGAGAATGTTCTATATATTACTCAACATTCATCTGTGCTACAAAATGATAGGGGTCTCCTTTATATAGGAGGGGGAATCCCAACATAGTACATGTCTAACTATGACAAGGAAATGCTATTGGTACAGCTATTTAATGGCTGAGTAAGGACATGTACTATTCTTGCGGGCTTGGTCAGCTGTAACCACGTGCTTTCCATGACGGTCTCCGATTCTTATCCTGTCTCGAGGTATGCTGGGATGACCTTCGATATACTTTCTCGAGGGATGCACCTCGGGGTTGACCCTCAGATTCTGCTCCGATCCCATCGAGACCGGCCTTGGGACACCGTAGAAGCCTTAAAATTGGCCTTCCATATTTTTGACCGTATACAGATAGTCCCCGCGTTTCTTGGAATCACATAACAATGAACGATTTGATTTCTTCAATTCTTCAATGCCTCCATTATTACGTCATTTATGTCATGTAAGCGATTCATGTGACAGAAGGGATGTTCAAAAGTCATATTTGCACGTCTCTTGAAAAGCCTCGAATTGATTACAGCGATCGGCTGTCTTTTGGCTTTTCTCAATGCGCATATCTGGCCCCTAAAAATACTCCATCCTTTGCCCTTTACTTTTCACTATATCTTCAGACCTTCAAAAAGCTCTTCTTACTTATTTCTTGTGTTCATCTCCGAATCAAATTTTCTCTTTTCTTCTGAAATCTTTCAGCAAAAATAGCAAAGACCTAAAAAATCGTTACCCAAGATGATAAAGCTTCTTCATCTTCACGCTCGTCTAAGAGCAAGGAAATAGTACCTCCTCGTATTGATGAGTGCATCCCTGGACCTGTGAAACGTCCTTCGATTTCAAGGTTGATAAGACGTCTTCGAAACTGAGGCGGTGTGAACCCATGTCTCGATACATTAGCCTAATAACCGACACCGGGAAGGTGAAGGATGATTGCCGCTGAGGGGAGGCGGTACAAGTGGAGATTCCTTCTCGTGAAGATGATATAACAACGCATAAAGCCGATTTCCTTAGTGTATATTCATATCCTTTTACTCTAGGTCCGGTGGAGCCGTTGTTACCATCGATAGACCCGGTGTCCTTGATTTCTGCAGACAATATCGAGTGACATTCAGCCAGATCTATCTGTCATTCTGGCGCATTGTTTACATGATTAGGTACTTTACGAGCATGATCGAGGGGATGCCTTTTACCCTCGACCATTTGATTAGAATGTACATCCCTCAACTGTATCGAGGTGGGTTGATTAAGCTTCAATGTCGGTTCTCGAAGGTCCTCTTTGCCTTTATCGGGCCTCGAATGGAATATGAATCGTAAGTGAATATGTTAATTACGTATTTTCTCTTTCCTATGGACCACCACCTTCCCTTGAACTAACTTCCTTTGATGACGTAACTGTCGTGTGGTACCCGGCGCGGTTAAGGATCTCTCGAGCTGGGGTTTCCAGCTCGATTCGACCTGCGCATATGCTAAACGTGTGTGGCGCGATCTGTCCAAGGCCCGATGGGAAGCTAAAAACCATGGTGAGGTTTTGCTCCTGCCGTACTTGGCTCCTTAAAAGATATATCCCTCGAATGTACTCTTATTTCTTGTGATTATGCTCTGTGCTTGTGCAGGCCTAGGAGAGGCCTCTTTGATGAGAGAAACACCGCTCGGGGAAGCAAATACCCCAAAATCCAACAAGGATAAGAAGAGAAAAAGGAAATCGTCGGCCGAGCCCTCGAAGCCGAAGAAGGATAAAGTGCAAAAGCCTAAGGTCGACACACCGGCCTTGACTCCGGAAGTGGTAGAGAGTCTTCGAGCTGAGGGAGAAGAGAAAGACGGCTCCCCGCTAGTACTTGGGGGAAGAGGAAGCGTGACTGCTTCGGAGCTTGCTGAGCTGACGGTTAGTGAATCGAAGGCTTCTGAACCAGAAATTGTTGATGTTGCCCTACCTCTGGCTGAAGAGATTCTCGAGGGTGACTCAGACGGAGTCCCTGCCGGTCGATGGCCAAAAAATTTCCCGAGCTGAGGGGCACTCGGGGAGCCCAATTTTGAGGCTCCCCGAAGACAAAAGAAGCCCCCGACTGGATCAGTCGGGGTTATTTATATAGGTGATTCTCCGCTGGGTCCGACATTTTCTCCTAGGTAGGTACGGGATGCCCGCAACATGAAGACTCTCATCGTGGGGGAGTCTTTCGAGGGGAATGATATGTTTGAAGGGTACTTTACTGGGGTTGAAGAAATCTCCGATCTTGATGCTTCGCTCATTTTCAAGGAAGCCGATAAGCTCTCCAAACAGGTAATCTTTCAACGATTGTGCTTTGAGCTTCGATCCTCATTTTTATGATTTCCTTCTTTTATGCTTTCATGCCATATTGCTTTATAATCAGGCCCTTGCTAAGTCTCGAGCTGAGTTGACCCATTATGAGGAAGAGTGTCATCGGAGGCAGACGATCTCAGGCCTCTCTTTGCCAAAAAGGAGGAAGAACTGCATGAGCTTGAAGCTCGTTTGGAAATAGTATCTCGAGAACGGGCCAATCTTGTCGAGCAGATAATATAGCCTTCGCATGTTTCTATTTTTGTGCTTGTCCGGTTTCGGCATTCAATACCTTTGGATTGACTTTTGTAGCTTCAGGAGAAAGGTGCCCTGATGCGGGAGGGACTTAGAGCCAGGGATACTGAGATCCTTGGACTCAAGCAGCGTGTGGATGAAGCCGCCTATGAGAGAGATGTTCTTCAAGAGAAGTTGACTTTGGCCGAGCATCATCTTCAGGATGCAAGGGCAGAATGCTGTAAGTATAGGGATCTTCATGTTGAATCGGCCACCGCGCTATCTCTAGCTAAGTCCGAAGCCGATGCGCTCATATCCTCATACCGAAAAGATGCTGCTGCTGCTGAAAATTCTTGAGCCAAGAAGGTATATGAGGAGGCCGACCTTGATCTGACTCGGGCCCTCAAACATGCTCAATTAAAATCTCGGAGAGAGGATCTCGAGGAGGCACAAGCAGGGGGCTTCGACTTTTTGGCCGAAATCAAAAGGGTGAGGGCCCTAGAAGAGGAGTCAGCAGCTCTGCTTTCTCCCGATGATGGTTCAGCCAGCGACTCAGAGGATGATGAAGAGGAAAGTGAAGTCCCCGAGTGGGAGGAAACCGTTGACGTTCCGGGACGAGAGCAAGCCGTTGAAGGCACAACTTCTGAGGGAGCTCCGTCTGACCAAGTGACCCCGATGGTAGATTAGGTTTTTATTTGTTCCTTTTTTGTGTAAGGGCTCCAGGTGTGAGCCATGTAAATATGCTTTATGAACCTTCATTATACATAAAAGGATCTTCTCTTTTTATCATTTCTTGTCTTCCCTTTGCCTTTTTTTGGAATAAATTTTTACGCTTGTTGATAACCAATCCGGTGTGTTGTACTTATAATATAAACCCTTTAGGTTTTCGTGCTTGACGGGAAATCGATAATACTTGACCGTTTAGGGTCCCGTCCTCGAGATAAGTTTGACTCAGGGCCATCAACCCTTAGGTTTCAAAGCATTGCCTCTTAGGCTATTTTTTATTCGACCATTATTCTCTCTACACATCGGTCCCTTAGGCTCTTACAATTGGCCCTTAGGTTCTTTTGGTTGGCCCTTAGGATCTTACGCATTGGCCCTTAGGCTCTTTTGGCTGGCCCTTAGGCTCTTACGCATTGTCCCTTAGGCTCTTTAGACTGGCCCTTAGGCTCTTATGCATTGGCCCTTAGGCTCTTTAGGCTGGCCTTTAGGATCTTATGCATTGGCCCTTAGGCTCTTACACATTGGCCCTTAGGCTCTTTTTAGATTGGGTCGACGCGACCTCTAATATGGCTATAGTTTTCCCTCATTTTGGCTAAAGACTTTTTGAAGTTTTTGTGTTCGTCCAACTCTTCGACGGCTCAAACAAGAACCTCGATTATGAGTCAATATGTGACGATAGTTGAGTACCCCGGGAGGTTTACTCAAAGGCTATTTTTTCGAAACCTTTTCATTGTAGGCTGATTGTTTCGAATCCTTTTCATTGAAGGCTAATTGTTTCGAAGCCTTTTTGTTGTTTGGAGATGATATTATCGAAGCTCCTTTGCTTATGCCGAGGGTATCTTGATTAACCGATTCTTTTTGAAGTATTTTTGAAGTAATTGAAGGCCTTTAGTTTTGTGGCGGCAATCGAACGTCTCCGAGCCGCGTTAATCCGGCCGTAGCCTTTTAATATGACCTTAGTCTTTAGTCCCCAGGTGAGATGACCTTGGCATCTATATCCAGAGTGTGCCTTTTTAGGGGTCTTACAAGTTCGGATATATAGCCTTGGCCTTAGTATCGGGGTCATGCCTTTTTGAGGTCTTATAAATTTGATATCGTCTCATGGAGGGCTTACTAGTTCGAAGTTACCTCGTTGAGGTCTTACAAATTTGGTATTGCTTCATGGAGGGCTTATTAGCTCAAAATTTCCACGTTGAGGTCTTATAAGTTTGGTATTGCCTCATTGAGGGCTTATTAGTTTGATGTTGCCTCATTGTTGATTAAGGTCTTATAGGTTTGGCATGCCTCGTTGAGGTCTTACAGATTCGATGCTCCCTCAATGTTGCCTCATTGAGGTCTTCAGAATTTTGATCTTGCCTCATTGAGGTCTTATACATTTGGGCATGCCTCATCGAGGTCTTACAGATTAGATACTGCCTCACTGAGGTCTTACGAGCTCGAAGTTTCCTCATCGACGTCTTATGGATTCGAGTTTTTAATGGCTCGGTGAGTTGACTGTTGCTGAAAGTCCCGAAGTGCTCGAGGGTTTCTGGCTCTTGAGCCATTTTATGTGAAAGCAGTAAACTTCTTTGGGAGTAAAGTGTTTTGATAGGCAATGAGGTATCGATTACTTGATGTATATGTACATGTTTTTCCCTTCGGAGGCTCTAATGTTCTAAATGGACACGGTTCATTTGACCGTTTGACCCAATACAATATCCTCCTATCGAGGCCCTCTTAGGCGTAACTTGATCCTCTCAAAAATATAACCTCCGAGGGTGATGCCCCCGAGTATTCGAGGCTGATTAAAAAGAAGCTTTGAATGCTTGTTGAGATCTTCTTAGGCAGCATATAGATGTTGCCTCGTTAAAAACCTTGTCCGTAAAACCCATTTGGGATAAAAACCGATCGAAGGGAAAAAGAGTGCAACGCATGTTTTAAAACCCAAGGTCTTCGAATCGAATGGTGCTTCGGCGTCCCCCATCGAACACCTGTAAGAAATTAGTATGAAACATAAAGTGAAAAGGGAGAAGGTTATACCTTAGAAATAATAGCATTTGAGCATCGATACGTTCCAGTTACTTGGTAGTTACTTGCCTTCCATGGTGCCAAGTTTGTAGGACCCTTTGCCTAATACTCCGAGGACGCGGTAGGGTCCTTCCCAGCTCGGGCCTAGCTTCCCTTCATTTAGGTTTCGAGTGATGAGGGTGAATTTCCTTAGGACTAAGTCCCCGACTCCAAAATGTCGGAGGTTTGTTCTCCTGTTATAGTATCTTTCGATCCTTTGGTTTTGGGAGGCCATTCGAACCAGTGAAGCCTCTCGCTTTTCATCTAATAGTTCGAGGGCTGTAGTCATGGCCTCATTGTTCGAGTCCTCGGTGGCATGTCAAAATCTAGTGCTTGGTTCCCTAAGCTCTACCGGTATCAAAGCCTCGGACCCATATACCAAAGAGAACGGTATCTCTCCCATTCTTGTCTTCGAAGTTGTTCGATATGCCCATAGTACTTCGGGCAACACCTCTCCCCATTTTCCCCTCGTATTTTCTAACCTCTTTTTCAAGTTTTGAATGATGGTCTTGTTCGTGGACTCGGTCTGTCCATTTTCGCATGGGTGTTAGGGCGTTGATAGGATCCTTTTGATTTTATGATCTTTGAGGAACTTCACCTTGCTGCCGATGAACTGCTTTCCATTATCACATGTAATCTCGGAGGGGATCCCGAATCGGCATATGATGTGGTCCCACATGAAGTCGATGACTTATTTTTCTCTTATCTTTTCAAAGGTCTATGCTTCCACCCATTTCGGGAAGTAGTTAGTCATAAACAAAATAAATCTAGCTTTACATGGCGCCGTTGGTAGGGGACCGACGATGTCCATCCCCCACTTCATGAACAGCCATGGTGATAAGACTGAATGTATTTGTTCGCCGGGTTGGTGAATCATTCGTGTGAACCTTTGGAATTTATCACACCTTCGGACAAATTCCTTCGTGTCCTTATCCATGTTGTCCCAATAGTAGCCCGCTCTGATCACCTTTCGAACTAAATAATTGGCACCAGAATGATTTTCACAGGTGCCCTCTTGGATTTCCCGAAGCACATACTTGGTGTCCCCCGGTCCCATGCATACTACTAGGGGTCCGTTGAAGGTCCTTATATAGAGAGTTCTATTCTCGTAGAGTGCAAATTGAGCTGCTTTGGTTCGAAGGGCCCTCGATTCATTTGCGTCCGTGGGAAGCTTTACGCTTCTCAAATAATCGATGTAATTATTCCTCCAATCCCACTTCAGACTTGTGGAGTTGATCTCGGCATGTCCTTCTTCAATCACTGATTTGGATAGCTGTACAACAGCCCCGAGGAGTATGTCGTCTTCTTCGACGGATGATCCCAGGTTTGCGAGCATATCGACCTTGTTATTTTTCTCTCGAGGTATGTGGACCAGAGTCCATTCTTTGAAGCGATGCAATGTGACTTGAAGTTTGTCTAAGTATCTTTGCATCCTGTCTTCTCGAACCTCGAAGCTCCCATTTACTTGGTTTACTACCAGAAGGGAATCACATTTTACTTCGATGATTTCTACTCCTACGCCCTTGGCCTGCTCGAGACCTGCAATCATAGCCTCATACACAGCCTCGTTGTTAGTCAATCTCGCAGTTTTTATAGATTGTCTAATCATGCCGCTCGTAGGTTGTTTCAGAACTATGTCGAGCCCGAACCCTTTCACATTCGAGGCACCGTTAGTGAATAGAGTCCATACCCCTGATGAGGTGCCCGTTTTTAGTAAGAGTTCTTTCTCTACCTTGGGCACAAGGACGGGCGTAAAGTCGGCCATGAAATCCGCCAAAATTTGGGGCTTGATAACTAGTCGGGGTTGATACTCGATATCATACCCTCCGATTTCAATGGCCCATATGGCCAATCGGCCCGATAATTCAGGCTTATGCAAGATGTTTCGAAGAGGATATGTTGTTAAAGAGCATATACGATGACATTGAAAATAAGGCTTCAATTTTTGAGAAAGACTTATTAATGCGAGAGCTAATTTTTCTAAGTGTGGATACATGGTTAAAACATCTCCGAGGGTCCGACTTACGTAATAGACAGGGAATTGCATACCTTGTTCATCTCGAACCAATACATCACTTACCGCTACTTTGGATATGGCCAGATATAAGTATATCATTTTGTCCTCCTTCGAGGTGTGGAGCAAAGGTGGGCTCGAGAGACATCGTTTTAGTTTTCCCAAGGCATATTGGCATTCCTGAGTTCACTCAAAATTGTTTTTCTTCTTGAGTAGGGAGAAAAAGTGGTGGCTCTTATCTGATGACCTCGAGATGAATCGGCCTAAGGCCGCTATCCTCCCGGTCAGCCGTTGTACTGCTTTCACATTGTTCACCACAGTGATTTCTGCGATGGCCTTGATTATGTCGGGGTTTATCTTGATTCCCCTATTCGACACCATGAAGCCTAAAAGTTTTCCCGATCCTACTCCGAAGGCATATTTCTTGAGGTTGAGATTCATGTTGTAGCTTCTAAGGACATCGAATGTTTCCTGCAAATGAGTCAAATGGTACTCTGTGCGCAGGGACTTAACTAGCATGTCGTCAATGTAAACTTCCATAGACTGGCATATTTGATGTGCGAACATCTTATTAACTAGGCGCTGGTACGTGACTCCTGTGTTTTTAGACCGAAGGGCATTACATTATAGCAGTATGTACCATACTTCGTGATGAACGAAGTCTTCTCCCTATCCTCTGGGTTCATTTGAATTTGATTATACCCGGAGTAGGCATCGAGAAAAGTGAGGATCTCGTGTCCGGACGTGGCATCAATCAAGCGATCGATGTTGGGCAATGCGAATGAGTCTTTAGGGCATGCTTTATTTATGTCTTTATAATCTACGCACATCCTTAAATTATTCCCCTTTTTGGGAACCACTACTACATTAGCCAACCACTCGGGGTATTTTACCTCCCTAATTGATCCTATCTTGAGGAGTTTTGTTACCTCGTCTTTGATGAACGCATGTTTTACCTCGGACTGAGGCATCATTTTTTTCTTCACCCATTTGTACCTATGGTAGACACTTAGTCGGTGGGTGGTTATTTCTGGCGGTATCCCTATCATGTCTAAATGGGACCAAGCAAAGCAATCAATGTTATTAATAAGAAATTGGATGAGTTTTTTCTTAAGCTCGGGGGTTAATCCTGTTCCCAGGTATACCTTTCGATCTGGAAGATGCTCGATCAAGACGGCATGTTCGAGTTCTTCGACCATCGATTTTGTTGCATTTGACTCCTCGGAGGCAATGAAGGTTCGAGGAGTGAGGAGTATACTTCGTATTCTAAGTCCGAATTCTCACAGACCACCTGTTCCTCAAGGGTCAGCCTGTTTTCTGACTTATCCGGGATGGGGGGAGTTGATGTCAGTGCCATGTCGTGTACCGCGAACATCTCTTTTGCTGCATGCTGCTCTCCATACACTGTTTTTACACCATCCTTTGTTGGGAACTTCATCATCTGATGAAGAGTCGATGGTACCGCCCTTATGCTGTTTATCCACTACCTTCCAAGTAAGGCATTGTTCCTCATGTCGCCTTCGATGACATGAAACTTGGTGTCCTGAACTGTACCGGACACGTTGACTGGGAGGATGATTTCCCCCTTCGTTGCTTCCCTTGTCATGTTGAATCCATTGAGGACTCGAGAGGTGGGTATGATCTGATTGAGCAATACGAGCTGCTCCACCACCTTCGACCTGATTATGTTGGCCGGGGTACCTGGATCTACGAGCACACGTTTAATTTTAACGCTATTCAAAGGAAAATAAATTACTACTGCATCATTATGTGGTTGGGACAAGGCCTTGATGTCTTCTTCTCTGAATGTAAGAGTGTCTTCAGATATATAGCTTCGAGTTTTCTTTTCTGCTGCTATGGATACTTTGACCCGTTTGAATATGATCCCCGTGGGACGTCGGTTCTTCTAATGATCATGTGAATGATTTGCTGAGGTTCTTCTGGTTCATTCTTTTTGTTCGCCGCTCTTTCTCGAAAGTGGTTCTTGGCTCGATTGCTAAGGGATTCTCGAAGGTTCCCTTCGTTGATCAGCCGGGCCACCTCTTATCGGAGCTGCCTACAATCCTCGGTCCCATGACTGTGAATGACATGGTCTTGGCACATCAAGTTGGTGTTTCTTCGGGAAGGATCTGATTGTGCGGGCTTTGGCCATCTGCTATCCCTGATTTTACCTATAGCTGACACGATGTCCAAGACATCAATGTTGAAGTTGTATTCAGACAATCGGGGTACCTCCGTTGGCCTCGAATGCATGTCAAACCCGATCTTGCTCATGAGTCCCCGGAAATTTTGGCCTTGATCTACTCCCCGATCATTCTGAGGCATATTCTGCCTCGAAGTGTCTCTTTGATCTTTGATTTATGGCTGATACCTTTCTTTGCTTGATCTTGACTCCCTTTCCGTAGGCCTTTATCCCTTTGCTAGGAGCATGATTGGATATACTTAGCTAGAGGGGGCTCCCAATTGGTCGTCCTCGACCCTGATCTTCGTTGATATCTGTTGTGCACTTCTGCCCCCAAGTCACGACAGGATACTCAACCAAGTTCTGCTTTAGCTGCTTCGAAGTTATCGAACTTTGTTTGTTCAAGACCTTAGTGAAGGCCTGCACTCCCCAGCCATTGGAGACCGGTGGCAATTCCATTCGCCCCATCTGAAATCGAGATACAAATTCCCTCAGCATCTCGTTCTCCCTTTGTTTGATTTTGAAGACCTCAGACTTCCTTGTGGAAACCTTGATGGCACAGACATGTGCCTTCACAAAAGAGTCTGCCAACATGGAAAATGAATCCATTGACTTTGGGGGTAGGTTACGATACCATATCATGGCGCCCTTTGACAGAGTTTCTCCAAAATATTTCAACAAGACGGATTCAATCTCGTCATCCTTTAGGTCATTCCCTTTTACAGCACAAGTATAAGCAGTGATGTGCTCTTTGGGGTCCGTGGTCCCATTATACTCTAGGATATCGGGCATTCTGAAATTCTTCGGAATGGGCTTCAGAGCCGCACTCGATGGAAATGGTATCTGCACGAACTTCTTTGAATATACACCATTCAGAATTGGGGGTGCGCTCGGGACCTGATAGACTCTCGAGTTATAGGTCTCCACTTTTTTATAGTTAGCTTCTATCTTCTTTATACCGATTCAATCCTTTTTGTCAGGTCCTCGAGAATCTTCACTATAGCGGGGTATGCTGCTGAACCGTTGCCACTCGATCTTTCCGGCGCCTGCTCGACTCGAGGAGCCGTTTCCAGTACTGCTATGCTTGGATTTTTCTGCTGACTCTGTAACTGAGCAATAGCTACTTGTTGTGCTTGTACCATCTCAAAAATGACTTGTAGGCTAATTTCCCTTTCCTCCCGGGAATGAGTTCTATATGCTTCATGTTGGTCTCCTCCACGTACACTTCTATTAGTATGAGAGCTTACATCGACATGCTGAGCGTTTATTGAGCCCACATCGACGGGGATTTGTGCTAGTGCCACCCCAGGGTTTTGCAGTGGTACACCGGCGCCTGAAGCAGCTGCACCGTTCTCTCCACGAAGTCCAAGACCGTCATTTTCATGCGCAGTCACTAAGTTAGACATTTCTTGACCTAAAATCAAAGATTCTTGGGCAAGAAAAAGTGTGAAAAATAACTTGCGTTTTCAGAAAACCAGCACTAAAACAATCACTATTATTTTTATCCCCACGGTGGGCGCGAAACTATTTACCTTGAAAATGGTATTAACAATTATATTTGATATTTGTGGTTTCTAAAAATATATTATTTATTTCAATACTAGTTTTTAGGCAGTAGATTCTAGCTATAGATAAAGGGAATGAGATACGCAAACCAAATGTGCAACAAGGCTGGGTTTCGAGCTGGCCGAAGTTGGACCTCGAGGTCTGAATATATCACTTAATGGTGAAAATACGATGAAGGAACAATGATATTAGCGGCCTCGGGATAGACTTTAATGATGAATGATGAGCAATAAATGAAGAACAATTGAAAAAGATATAAATGAAGGCAATAAATCAAACATGCAATGTTTCAGCACGTTTAGGCAAAAAAGCAGAAAATGTTCTATATTATTCAATATTCATCTGTGTTACAAAATGATAGGGGTCCCCTTTATATAAGAGGCGGAATCCCAACATAGTACATGTCTGATTATGACGAGGAAATGCTATTGGTACATCTATTTAATGGCTCAGTACAGACTTGTACTATTCTTGCAGGTTTGGTCAGCTCTAACCACGTGCCTTTGGGAATTTCCCGCCTTTCCATGACGATCTCCGAATTTTATCCTGCCTCGAGGTATGCTGGGATGAGCCTTCGATATACTTTCTCGAGGGATGCACCTCGAGGTCGACCTTTAGATTCTGCTCCGATCCCATCGAGACCGGCCTTGGTTTTTTAATATGATGATCTTACTAGTTTTATTCAATTATCTATGGATAGATTCAAGTAAAAGTAAAGCACTATTTAATATGTAATCGCGTTTAATGATTAAGTACTATCTTTAGGAGTATAGATGAAAAGAAAAATTGCAGAATTTGTTACTTATAGTCATTGTCTAAAAATGTTAAACTTCATGAATGGTATTAATATTTGGCAAACCAAGTTCCGCTGATTCAATCAATTTCTTGAGAATTAAACATCAACTATCTCATAGTATAATTAAAATTGTTGCACTAAATGTTTTGAGTTTAACAACAAAATATATAATAAATCATATAAGTAAAAGAAGCTTTGCTAAAACATTAACAAGAGACAGAGGAGAGAGAGGAAAAATGTTATACTCAGTCTCTTGGAGAACGACATCGAGGCAATCATACCAACATATTTTTGTAATTGATAATGTTAATTATGTTAAAAATAAGTAACTATTCCAATTTTTAATTTTGTGTGGAGAAATGAGAATCATTGAGAAACTTTTAGATGAAAATATCAGGGGAGTCGAAACTTTCCTGACTAATCTTGTCGAGAGTATTTGGTCCTTGAGAAAATATATTTTGGTTATTTTGGTATACACTCAATACATACATGATAATGCGTCCATTACAATATATTTAATTATGATTGTGTGAATGTCCACAAAGTATATTTTTTAATAACTTTGAGAACATTATACCTTTTTGAATATGAATGTAAATTATTTGAAGTATGCGCCAATTAATTTATGTATTGGATCGTCAGAACATTTTGATGCGCGTGATGCTAGAATTCAAGGGAAATTATGTGGGTATTCTTTTCCTCTTCCATATCTTCATAAAAGGTCTAGGAGTGAAACCTAAGAGTCTAAGCTGAAGCAAAAAATGCTCTCTAAAGAATTTTCCACAATCCACAATATTTCATCATGCATCCATTCTCTTCATCTTCAACATCATCACCACCATCACTACCCAACTCATCTGCCATCTCTGATGGTATCATGAACATTGACACTCCTGAATCCCAATTACATATTTCTATATTTTTCAACAAACCATACCTTAACACACTCATCTCTCATAAAATTTCATCTTCAAAGCCTAACCAATCTTACTCCTTAAACACTTGCCTAGATATCACAGATGAAACGGAGGCACCTACTAACCTCTCAATTTTTATCCCACTATCACTAGAAGAGAAAAACATAATTTATGCTCTATGACAACATGCAGTTATTATCAAGGTGTACGGACGTAAGATTGGACACCAAATACTTAGATAAAAAATTTATGAACTATGGAAACCAACTGAAAATATTTCCCTTATAGACTTAGGTTCTGATATCTTCCTCATCAAATTTCAAAAGGAGAAAAATAAGATCCATGCTTTGCAGGATGGACCTTGGTTTATCTTAAATCATTTTCTCTCCGTTCGTGAATGGGAACCAAAATTCATGGCTTCAGAAACGAAAAATCACATACTCCGCCATCTGGTCGCGTCTCCCTGAATTACCTACTGAATTTTATAACCTTCAGATTCTTCAGAAACTGGGAAATAAAATTGGTAAATTACTGATTGTTGACACTTGCACTTCTTCAACCACAAGAGGAAGATATGCAAGACTATGTGTTGAAGTCCCTTTGGATCAACCATTAAGAACACAAATTTATATCGGAAACCACAAGAAAAATATCCTTTATGAAGGATTAAATATGCTATGCCTCAAGTGTGGTCGAATGGGCCATAACCAAAGAGCATGCACTTATCAAATCCAGAAAAACAATCCCACAGAATTATCTTTAATGAACCAGTCTAACACTACAAACCCTACTTTTTCGAAATTCCTATTTCCATCTGCTGAAGAATGGAAATTTTTTCAATTTCCAATGAAATCAATCTTGAAAATGACCCACCCCAAAGTAAAAAACCTCCAATCAGTGCTAGCTTCCTTTTGTCATTCTTCTCAACCATCAGGTAAGCATGTAAATAGCATAGACATGTCAACCACACCTAACACATTATCTTTCACTAATCTAACTATTAATAGTACTAACCCTACTATTAATCATAATACTAATACTAAACTTTTCCCATCACCTAATCTCACTATTAATAAATTTGGTTTCCTATTTGCTAATGAATCCACTACCGACAACTCCTCTACTAATCTTATTGAGAATAACGAATTAACCCCTTTAATTTACCAATCAAGTTCTCTCAGAAAAAATTACCCACTCGGCCCAATTAGAACACCCACAAACCCCAACACCTATCATAGCCCATGCACAAAGAAACGATACCCCACCCCACATGCAAGGCCTATTACAACACTCAACCACATCCGACTCAGCACCCCCACATGACCTACTCCACAACCTACACACTCATCAAATACTTCTTGCAAATGACGGCGTACCCTCCCCAACCATCAACCCTACTGTGTCTCCTATGCAAATAGCTAATGATGATCTCTCCACTTCTACCATTACACAAACTCTATCTCAATCTAACACACAAATGCCAAATCCATCAATCCAACCGCTTTTATCCACCACTGATATAACTTTCCCTATAGACAAAGCTTCAACTCCGGTACAAAGCATTTGCAATCACTTACCACTTCCTGTAGAATTAAAAGATGTTTCCACACAATCTCAATCACCTACGCAGACAATACAACAACACCAACAGGCAGAATATTCATCATCTACACCACCATCAAACTCCCTACTCATTTCCTCCCTCACATCTAATAATGGAGCCAAACACAATCATCTACACTGCTCAAACACCACATGCACCGATAAATCCAGCATCTTGGCTCGAGACAGGCCTTCAGAATCGTTATCTCACCTTCACAGTCAACAACCAAGAAGCGACATTTCTCATCAACAATCCGAGGGATCTTGCGCAAATGGTAGCGGAGGGCATGACCCTAGGGACAGATATCTTTGGCAGGTACCATTGGTATATGATGCAAGCCCCTTATCTTACACCATACCACCCCCTACATCTCCCAACTCCAATCTGGGATCCAACTCATCTCCACCCCTAGCTTATTCAAATGCCTTTTTACCAAACTCCCACTCCTACCACACCATGGATAAAACCCTACACAATTCCACAGACACACACCACTATTGGAACCCGTAACACCTCCAATTCCCTCACCACCACAGTCACCACCAAACCATCCCAATCAACTCGCACAAAACACGACATTTCAGGAAGAACTCGAACCAGCAGTAGTCTACAACAGGGAAACACGCCTCATTCATGCATGGCTATATGGAATCAAGGTATTTGTCCAGAAGGAGGAGTACGAAAGAAAAAATATACATAAGGTGCCCTCCAAATATAATGACAACATCATTTCGCATAAGGCCCACAACAAATCCAGATGTGGGAAAGTACGCAATGCTTCTACTGCCAACATTACGTCTATGTCCGGGGGAGACCAACAACACCCTGAGGATTCAAGGAGTAGCCACCTGCTCGACCCAAACAATAGCCATATGAATTTAATTATTTGGAATTGTAGACGAGCTCAATCAACTAATTTTTGACGTAACTTTCGATCACTCCTTGATTACAATCGCCCTTCTTTGGTTGTTTTACTAGAAACACACTGTCAAGACCATCAAGATCTGAAGGAAGACTTTAATTCCACTGGCATGATAGAAGTGGCTGCTACAGGCATGTCGGGAGGTATTGTTATTTTATGGCTTTCTGATGTACTTACTGTCGAACCAGTGGCAACCACTACCCAAGAAATCCACTACCATATTCAGGTACACCCCTTTATTTTTAAGTGGTTGTTTACTGCCATATATGCTAGCAATGATTTAGGTAATAGACAGACTCTATGGCAAAACCTTATGTATTTGTATGATAATTATAAAGTTCCATGGATTATAGGTGGGGACTTTAATGAAATAACTCATGCAAATGATAAATTTGGTGGCCTCCAAATTAATAATTCACACTCTAATAAATTTTTGGACTGTATCAACTACTGCCACTTTACTGATTTAGGTTACAAAGGAAGCTGTTATACTTGGACAAATGGTCGTCAAAATAAATATAATATTCTTGAACGTATTGATCGTATTATAGCAAATTATGAATGACTAAGTCAATACCCTGAGGCACTTGTCACATATCTCCCACGTACTCATTCCGATCACTCTCCCCTTCTACTATAATTAAAACACTGTCCATTACCTCAGCAAAAAATTTTTTCGATTGGAAACAATTTGGACTACACACCCTACTTTCCCATCTATAGTTAAACAAGCCTGGCATAATAATTTACAATTGCTACCAGCAATTAATCATTTCATTGACATAGTCCAAGAATGGAATAAATCGACATTTGATAATATTTTAAACGTAAAAGAAAAATCTTGGCTCGATTAGGTGGTCTCCAATCATCTATAAAATATCCTAGTAGCACTTTCTTGCACAATATGGAACATCAATTAAGGATGAAATTCAATCATCTACTCAAGCTTGAGGAGGACTTTTGGAAATTAAAGTCCCGTATTAATTGGTTAAATGATGGCGATGCAAACACCAATTTTTTCCATCTCACAACTCTAAATCGTCGAAGAAATAATCGTACCAAGGGGGAAATTGGATAATTGATCCACATATCATTAAGAATAATATTACAAATTATTACTACACTCTTTCAAAACACAAGAAACTACTTCTACTACAAAAAACACAATACAACCTTCTAATGTATTAACTCAGGAGGACCATTTTTTCTTAAATAAACCCTTACAAGATTATGAAATTATCAATGCAATTCACTCTTTTAAACGTTTAAAAGCTCCTGGACCAGATGGCCTACACCCTTTCTCCATAAAAAATATTGGGACACTATAGGCAACTCCGTCAAATATTTTTTTCACAAATTTTTTGTTGACCATCAAATCAACCATATTATTAATACTGCTCTCATTTGCATGATTCCTAAAAATAGTCATGCTTCTTTCACATCTCAATATCGACCCATCAGCCTTTCTAATACTATTTACAAGATTATCACAAAAATAATCGTAAATAGACTAAAACCTATTCTGAAACATATTATTCGTTGAACTCAATCTAGTTTCTAAAAAAATAGAAGAGCTGCAGATAATGCCCTTATTGCCCAGGAAATCATTACAAGATTCCAAAAAATGAAGGGTAACAATTTAAATATGCTTCTCAAATTGGACCTTGAAAAGGCCTTCGACAAATTAGAATGGTCATTCATACATAATACTCTAATCACCCTAAATTTTCTCCCAACTTTTACTAAATTAATTATGTCTTGCATAACAACTACTTCTACTTCCATTATTAGTAATGGAAACCCTGCGGAATATTTCTGTCACGACTCAAATCTCCCTCTGTTGGGTATCGTGATGGCACCTAGTCTTAGGGACTAGGTAAGCCTAACATTTACTAAATAACAACAATAATAAAGGAAAATACAATAGTCTTGATATAGAATCTTGACAAAATTTACAATTTCCCAAAACTGGTAATACAAGTCATAAGCTCTACGAAATTTTTCTGCAACTAATTGTTTTAGAAATAAGTAAAAACAGGTGAATGAAAACAGGAAGATGACTCCGAAGACTGCGAACGCCTGCGAACGCAGCAGCAGGTTACCTTGAGTCTCCTCGGCAATGATCTGCACAACTACTAACACCAATTATCTGGTTCTGCACACATAAAAATGAGCAGAAGTGTAGTATGAGCACACAACAGTGCCCAGTAAGTATCAAGACTAACCTCGGTAAAGTAGTGACGAGGACTAGTCAAGACATAACTGGTCTAATAAATTAAACATGCATCAATATAGAAATGACTGGACATAATATTTATCTAAAGATTTTACAATATAATTAACAACATGACAATATAATGCGGAATGAATTACCAAAAATTAATCAACGGAACATTATAACATTACACAGAATAATGGACAGAAATACGAGCCAAAATCGGAAACCACCACCAAATAAAAACACTGGCAACTCAGCACTGCGTTAGTTTGTTCACATCAGGACTTAGCCAATAAACCCAATAGATTGGTTAAAACTTTTAAACAACAGCTTATATTGAAAGCTTTAAAGATATAATCATTTCAGGATAAAACAATTTTCTTTGAAACATACTTTCTCTGAATATACATACATACATATATATACATACATACATACATATATATACATACACACACACACACATATATATATATATATATATATATAT
>ML438102.1:0-14947 GCA_005239525.1 Nicotiana knightiana | reverse complement strand
GCATAATGGAGTCTATTTCATGTGTAGGTGAATTGGAGATGGAAGCCGAGCTAAATGGATGCATAAACGTCAAAAATACGCTCAAGAGTCAAAAAAGAGTGAACCGGGCTATAGCTGGGCGTTTGAGCTGTAAAGCCTGGTCATGCCAGGCTATATCCGAGCATTTGGGCCATAAAGCCTGGTCCCTGGTCCGGTCCAATCCAAGTTTTGAAGGTTTTAAGTGTTTCCCGATTTGAATAGAAGTCTCCTACACGTTTAGGGTTTGTCCCAAACATATAAATAGACCCAAAAACACAACTTTGACAGGAGGATGCCATTTTTGGAGAGAAGATACACATGGGATCATTAGGAAGCGAAGGATTTCTTAGTTTTCTTCATCTTATTCTAGTATTTTCAATTTATGCAACACTTATGCAATTGTTTGATTCTAGCATGAGTGGCTAAACACCCATTGTTCTGGGGTTGTGGTTNTTATTCGACATTAATTTAACCTTGATTATAGTTCACTCAATATATGGTTGTTTCTTCAATTCTGTGTTTAATTACTTAATTGTCTGGCCAGCAATTTGGTTCTATATACTATCTATGTTATGCTTGGGAAAGCCGTATATAGATTAGAGAATAATTGAAAAGAGCGCGATCTTAACCCTTCAGGGGAGCGAATTTTTGGTTAGGATAGAAATATACCTAGTCACCATGCTTAATTAAACATCGTAATCGTAGTGCGTTCTAGTAGATTAATTTCATAGGAATATAGACGTTAACCTATTGAGAATAGGCGAGTAGTGCTTCGGGAGAAGGCTATGAGAGCGTTTATCGATTAATTAGAAACCATGAGTGAATTATATGAAAGGGAGAGTTAATTAGAATGCAATACGAGTGGTGAATTGATCACAACCCTGGAATAATTGCATCTGCTGAATACAAAACAATACTTTCGTACTTGATAATTAGTTATTCCATAGATTCGTAGTATAAATTAGTTACATTCCTGGATTTTATTTTGGCTTGATTAAATAACAATTTGAGTGATTCAGCAAGGATCCTCATCATGGCTGCTCCACCAAACTTCGAGGAAGGACAATCAACCTATAGACCCCCAAGATTCACCGACCAATACTATGGTTGGTGGAAAACAAGAATGCATGACTTCATTATGGCTGAAGACTCCGAGCTTTGGGATGTGATTTGTGATGGTCCCTTTGTCCCTATGAAGGCTGTTGGAGAGGGAACAAAGATTGTTACAAAGAAAAGAAAAGAATACAATGGGGCTGACCGAAAAGCTATTGAGAAGAACTTCAAGGGAAAGAAGATTCTTGTGTGTGGTATTGGACCAGACGAGTATAATCATATCTCGTCATGTGAATCTGCCAAGGAAATCTAGGAGGCTCTTCAAACGGCTCACGAAGGGACTACTCAGGTAAAGCAGTCCAAAATAGATATGTTGACAACTGAGTATGAACTCTTTAAAATAAAAGAGGATGAGTCCATTCAAGAGATGCATACCCGCTTCACCTACATAATCAACGAGCTTCATTAACTTGGTGAAACCATTCCAACCAACAAGATGGTCCGGAAGATACTCAGTGTTCTACCAGGTTCCTGGGAGAGCAAGGTTAATGCTGTCACTGAAGCCAAAGACCTGCAGAAGCTGACTATTGACGAGCTTATTGGAAATCTCAAAACTTACGAGATGAAGAGAAAGAATGATATTGAAAGAAGAGAGCCCAGGAAGGAGAAGAGCCTGGTTCTCAAGGATGCCAACAAGGATTCAAGTGGTGATGAATCCGACATGGAGTATCTCACTCAAAGATTCCAAAAGATGATTCGAAAAAATGGTAGGATTCCAAAGAGAGGAAGTTCCAACAGGAATTTCAAAGGAAATGATTGCTGTCATAAGTTTGGAAAGCCTAGACACTTCATTAAAAACTGTCCTCTTCATAAGCAGAATCATTACAAAGCCAACACTAGAAAGGAGGATGAGAGGAACCAGGTTCATGACAAAAGATTCAAAAGAAAAGACATCGCTGACAACGTTGTGAAACAGGCTCTTGCTGCATGGGGAGACTCTTCCAGCGAATCCGAAGAAGATGATGGGCAAGGTGACAGCTCCATGATGGTAGTGGAAAGTGAAGCAGCTGGGTATGACTCTATTTTTTCCTTAATGGCGCAGTTTGATGATGATGGAGATGACGACGATGATGAGGTAAACCTTCTGGATGTTCAAAGAAATTTGAAATCCTATTCTGAAAAGAAGCTTATATCCTTAGCTAATGTTTTAATTGATGCATATCACAGTCTCATCAATGATAAAAATGCTCTAACCACGGAACTAGGAGAAATATAACATGAGAGAGATAATCTAGTGGTGGTTATGGATGATCTAAAAGAGACCATTGATAGTTTAAAAAGGGAAAACAATATCTTGACTGAGAGAATTACAAACATAGAGCATGAGAGAGATGGCCTATTGGTAGTAGTTGTAGACCTAAAGGAAACAATTGAGTAACTAAGAAGGGAAAAATAGGTATGTGAACACTCAAAAGGATAGGAAGTTGAGAGTGAGGCACACCTTAGGCTTGAAAATAAGCTAAAATCAGTAAAATCTAGTCTGTGTGTGGAGCTTGAGCAAAATAGACAACTTCAGGTAGATCTAGGCAGAATGAAGAGTGACTTAAAAAAATCTCTTAAGTGGACCTGGTCCTCTGATGCAATCACTGCTATACATACGAACAACAGGGGAAACATGCGGGGAATCGGGTTCAAAAGAGAAAAGACTCCATACAACCCTCATGGCAAGTACGTTACTGTACCTGACAATTGGCTTTGCACTCACTTTGACAACACTGGGCACTTTAAAGAAAATTGTAAATCTAGAATTCAGTCTCAACAGAAAAACAAAGTTTTTTGTTGAGAAAGTAACTGCTGCTAATGAACCTGGTCCTTCACATAAAAAATGTATAATGCCTGCTTGGACCAAAAGAGCCCTCATTCACCCCTTTCTTCATTACAAGGGACCCAAACTTTTTTGTGTTCCTAAGTCTAACCATTGATTTCCTTGTGCAGGGAACAATGAAAGGGAGAAGTCAATTGGTACATGGATAGCGGCTGCTCGAAGCACATGAATGAAAGTACAAATGATTTTCTTTCACTGAAGGCCTGTAGGGAGGGAGTGTATCCTTTGAAATGGCAAGAAGGGATACATTCTGGGAGTTATAAGGATACTGAAGTCTCTTTCCCACTCTATTGAAAATGCGTACTACATGAAGTGGTTGAACTATAGCTTGCTAAGTATTTCCCAAATCTGTGACAAGGGTAACAAAGTGGAATTTGTATCTAAAATGCACAGTCACAAAATCTTGTGAATGGTGAAGTGATGTTAGTGGCCAAAAGATACAAAAACATCTATGTTGCTAACTTTGAGTCCTTGCAAAATGGGGACCTTAGTTGTCTGAGTGATGCTGATGATAATGCTGAGCTATGGCATAGAAGGTTGGGTCATACAAGTTTCACGCTACTAAACAAATTGGTCAAGAAGGACCTGGTTCGTGGTCTGCCCAAGTCAAGCTTCAAGGATCACAGGGTGTGTGGTACATGTGTAAAAGGAAAGCAAGTCAGATCCTCTTTCAATCCCAAAAAGGAAGTTAGCATCTCAAGGCCACTTGATCTCCTCTATATGGATCTATGTGCACCTATGAGGGTGCCAAGTATAGGAGGAAAGAGGTACATATTTTCATCATTGTGGATGACTACTCCATATTTACATGGACCTTGTTCCTCAAAACTAAATATGAGACTTCAACCGACATAGAGGGAACCTGGTCCTCAATCACAATATCTGAAGCAGAAAACAGAGTTATGGATGTTGTACATGGAACTCCAGCTGCTGAGGAATTCAAACTCGATCAAAGAAAAGAAACTCACTTTCCTTCTCAACCTTTCTCTCTCAAATAGAGCCCAAGAATATCAAGGAAGCATTGAAAGATGCATACTGGATTACAGCTATGCAAGAAGAGCTCCATCAGTTTGAGAGAAATAGTGTGTGGAACCTGATTCAACGATCTGCTGACAGAATTGCTATAGGAAACAGGCTCTCCGTGATTGGTATGAAAGATGGTCAAAATTCCTTCTAAAAAATGGCTTTACAAGAGGAAAAATTGACAACACTCTACATTTGAAGAAACGGGGAAGGAACCTGCTCATTGTGCAGATCTATGTAAATTGGCTACGGAAGAATTGTACAGGTAAAATAGCTAAAAAGTGTTTTCTGGAAAAGTCTAACTCATCTCTATACCGTTATAGGTAGACACGCATGACGATTACATAGCAAAAAAGTAGTTAATGCATTGCACGTTGGTCAAAAGATGAGGCTTACATTTGCAAAATCTGTTAGGGAACCTGGTTCCCTTGACACAAGTTAGTAGTTCCTTTGTACTCTCATGCACAAATTTTAAACGGCTGAAACAGTGCCACGTCATTAAATTGTCAGTTTCTCTCTTTCCCTCTTTTTAAACCCAAGCGTCTCATCTGAAGCGACCCGACTTTCCAAAATTGATACCCATTCCTAACTGGTTCCTCACCCCTATTAAATAACTCCTCTCACAGTCACTTTCATAATTGTTCACATCAAAGAATCCACATTTCCTCTTTTCTTCTTCAAACCAAAAAAAAAATAAAAAATCTCTTCTTCAACTCACTACACTCCACCATGTCTGAAAATCATTTACAAGAATAGGAAGCTAAAGAAAATATGTTGTCAATAGCTGCTGAGGGAACTCTGGTTGGAGATTATAAGGTTGTATCTGAGTCTTAGAGGGGGGAAAAATGGTGCAGAGGTCAAGGGTAGGGAACTGGTGCTTGTCGAAACTTTGGCACCTGACAGTACTACTAGGCAGAGGCAGATCTAGAATTTGAAATTAGCGGGTGCCATAATTTCCTTTCATGTATACTTTGTAATGACTAATATGAAATTTGTTAGGAACATTTATTCGATTTTTTTGAGTTTATTTGTGTCAACCTAATAGGTATTTTTTATTTGAAAATTTAAAAATTACATCTCAGATATAAAAAAACAAGCGTGATTAGAATTTTAAAATATGATCGCGCCTTTATTATAACACATAAGTAAAATCAACATTTTCACTGAAAATTACATCTTTTCTGTATATTAAAAATGAATTTACACAAGTAAGATAACATCCTCAAAAAGATAATTATATCAATCAAAATAATAAAATTTTAAAAAATATTGTCCATATATAAATTATACCTCATAAGCATAAATTAGATAAACTACATTTCCATAAATCAAAATTATAACATATTTTTTAAGCAATGATTACAAAATTATATTAAAGTGATTTAAATTATATCTAACAACCATCGCATAACACAAATTTTTATGATATAATAAAAAAGATGAAAAAATTTGATCTCAATCCAAAATTCTCATTAAGACCCAAAATTTTCGGATTTGAAAGAAGAAAACTCATAAATTTAATTAAGAGGATTGATTATTTTATATAATTTGAAAGTGTAAGGGAAATGAATGGAACAAAAGGAAATAAAAGCACAAATAAAAGAGAAAGTCAGAAAATGTTCAAGATAAATTCAACTTGAATTTTACACACGAGAAAAACTTTCAAAAGGTCTTCCAGCCATGACACCTTTGTCTAATTTACGGTTGCGGGTGGCAGGATCAGATAATTAACCTAATTTAAGATAATCTCAACATAGGCATATAAAAAATTTATCCTTTTACCGGGTGCCATGCCATCCCTTCTTAAAGGGGTGGATCCGCCCCTGCTACTGGGGAACCAATTGAGGGACCTGATCCCTCCGCCCAAGAAGATCCCTCTGCTTCCACTTGGGATAAAACCCCTGGTTCTCCACAAGAACCCCAGGTCAACACTGATCCTGCTCCCTCTCCCTCTCCTCATTTCTATGCTGAGCCATTAACAAGTGTGGTTCCTGAGATGCAATCTTTGTCTGAGGAGGATAAGGAGGATAGTGAAGAAGAAGATTATGATAATGTGGCTCTGGCGAACTTTATTAGTTCTAGGAGTAGAAAGGCACCTTCCCAGGTTTCGTCGTCTAAGAGACTCATCACAAGGTTGCAAAAAAAAAGGGAAGAATTTGAGTCCGTCTTAAGGAAAAGTAAATAAAAAAGGGAAAAGAAGAAGAGGAGATTGGTGAAAGATGGAAATATTGTCAATGAGAAGGTATTGTCTCCTGTACTAGTTGTAAATGTGGATGATAATGTCGAAGAGGAACCTGCTCCCTTGGTTCGTAAGTCCTCAATGAAACTTACTGTTCCAAAGTCCAAGGAGGAGTCATCTGGTGAGAAAGAGGATGAGAAAATGGTTGAGGAGTCTACAGAGAAGATCTCCAAGAAATCTGCAGAGATAAGCAAGAGTGTAAGAAAATCAATAAAAAGGAAGTCTGATGCCAGTAAGGAACCTGGTACCTCCAAGAAGACCAAGATTTGTGATTCCCAGGACGCTGGCAAAGAATTTTTTTTTTAAAAAAGGGTGTTGTGGGGGCCGTACATGAGGAAGCTGAAGGCAAGGAATGCCATTCTCGAAGGTTAGCTCAGTTAGGTTCAGGAGGCACCTGGTTCCAGCAGCTCTCAAAGCACAGAGGTTACCCATCTGACAAGAGAAAATGCCGACCTCAGGAAACAGGTTGAGGACCTGTAGGAAAGACTACTCTTGACTCCTCATCTAGACCTTTCCCTTCCAGTGCTCCCTAAACAGTGTCCCTTTCCCAAGTGTCAAGTTCTTGGTGTTTGTCCTCTGTTTTAGTTCTGATGATGTTTATGGCTGGTACTTTTGTTTTTGTTGTTTCTATTTTTTGGATGTGTCTGGAAACAATGGAACTGCTTCCTGCTTAATTATCCAAAATTGATGATAGCTTCCTCCTTTTGCTGTGTATGCCTTGCTCTTATGTTCTGTTTTCAGTCATGTTTGTGTGCACACATGTGGCATGAGTTAACCAAGCTGAACTTCTTTTTGCTTAATGCTTGTTGCTGATCTTTTTATGATGCCAAAAGGGGGAAAATAATTAAGGGGGAACAATATGGGGAATAGATTCGGGGGGAATACAGTTCACTCTGGTTCTTAGGGGGAACTTGAATTATAAGTTTGTCATCTAGACTTTTTTACGTTGTGTGCTTGTTGTGTTTTTAATGATGCCAAAAGGGGGAAGATATATTGATAATTAAAAAGAAGAAGTGCACTGATTAAGGGGGAAATACAAACTCAGTGGGAACTTTGTGAGGTTCCTGGTACATTATCTGGTTTTTGTGGCTCTTTGCAGGATTATCAATTTTAAGTTTGTCATCATCAAAAAAGGGGAAATTGATAGGTTATAAGTACCTTCATTGTATGTTTTAATGATCTAACAAACTTACTGTCAAGAAACATATAAGGAACCTGATGCACATCCTTAAGAACTTAAAGGTCAACAAGTCTCCAGTTGGGGACACAGTTCAACTCTTCAGAGTCAAAGGAACAGTAGAGGGAACAGATAGCTACCAGTTCCTGAGGTGATCACATCCTTAAGAGCTTAAAGATCAACAAGTCTCCAGTTGGGACACAGAACTCTTCAGAGTCAAAGGAACAGCAGAGGGAACATATAGCTACCAGTTCCCGAGGTGACCGTACAAGTTAACTCTTCATAGCTTTAAAGTTGCTTCCTGCGCACGCTACAGTGCATAAACAGTGCAACAGTCAACTTTATGGGGAATGTTATTTACCTAACTTGCTTACATCATCCAAGTGATGTCACAAATGAGATATTAACATCAAGCAAAGGAAAAACAAATCACTTGCATTCAAGAATTCATCAAGCATTCTCTCAAGTGTGTGTCAATCCTGCAAGTGATTCTCAAGGGCATCAAGAACGAAGAACAACATAACCAAGGACCAGTTCCATGTATTGAAGTTAATACATGTCCTTAGGTTTGTTGAGTCTTTGTTATTTGTTCTTAATTTGTAACTTCTACCCAGCTTACTTAGAAGCATATCTGTAGAAGATCATTTGTAAATCATAAACCCTTGTGTTTGTGTCTTGGCTAGGGTTAGTCAAGTTGTAAAATCTTTGTAATAGAGTTATTACAAAGTGGCTTGTAATAGGGTGTTACAAGTTAGTGAGGGATTAAGAGGTTAATTCCTAGGTTTAAAGTCTTGGTAATAGAGTTATTACAAAGTGGCTTGTAATAGAGTGTTACAAGTTAGTGAGGGATTAAGAGGTTAATTCCAAGGTTGCAATAGGTTGTAATCTAAAGTTGCTCAGTAGTGAAGTTGAAATCCTACAAGGGTAGGTCATGGTTTTTCATCCCGTGACCTGGGAGTTTTCCACGTAAAATTCCTCTGTGTTCTTTATTTAGTGCCGATTTACTATGGGAACAAATAGAGAACTTGGTACCCTATACTGTTTGGTTTTACAGTCTGCTTCTTATGATAGGAACTGATAGAGAACCCGGTTCTCTATACAGTTTGGTGGACGCTTGGTTTCTATCACACATGAAGATGCCAACTTAAGGTGCAAAGGGACTTATATGTCCACCTTAAGATTGGTAAGTTATAGTTTCCTTTTAAGGACAAACCCACGAAGATGCCAACTTAAGGTGCAAAGGGACTCATATGTCCACCTTAAGATTGGAAAATCATAAAGCTTCAACTGGAAGACTTCATGCTTGACGACGTCGACTTGAACACTTGGAATACTTTGAAGATTTGGCGGACTTTGTAGACTTCAACTTGAAGACCGACAAACTTGAATATTCGGCGGATTTTGACACTTCAACTTGAAGACTTGGAGGTTTAAATATTTTTACTTGAAGATCAAAGAACTTGAAGATCGGCAAACTCAAAGATTTGGCGAACATGAAGACATAGTGAACCCTCGGATTTCACCACAAATACTTGGCATCCTCCTAAATCGTCCCATTGAGGATACCCATTTACCATGGAGGGTTGCACCCTTTAAATCAAATGGTATCCAAAGTTTAATAGAATAATGGTATCTCATCTCGATTTTCAAGTGCTGATTGAATGATTTACACTCCATCGCACTTCATTCGGACAATGATTGGGGGGTTATGTATATTTTGAACTTATGCGACTGAACTCAGAATGAAACTCTAAGCTACCTACGTACCTCGGTGAAGAGGATCAAGTCATACCGTAGTTCAGAATGGGTGATTTTCTTTTCTTTTTATATTCTAACTTTTGCCTAGGCCGCCTCTTACCAGGTTTTCAACCTAGCGGAATTTTTTTGTGGGTCGTACACAGTTTAGACTCATGCGGGACAAGAGTGTAGGAACATGCAGTTTAGGCTCATGCGTCAAAGAGCATAGGAATATGCAGTTTAGGCTCATGCGTCAAGGAGCATTCGAACTTCAAGGATAATACTTCTTCAAAAACTTGCCGTTGATAGGGCCGATTCTCATGCCATCTGCATCAATCAGCTTGTAAGCCCCACTTGAGTAAGCTTTTTGTACGACATATGGCCCATCCCATTTTGAAGTGAACTTCCCTACAGGTTTATGGGAATTAATAATGGGTCTTCGTATGGCAAGGACTTGATCTCCTACTTGAAAGGATCTTAGGTGAACTCTTTTATTGAAGGCGCAAGACAATCGAGCTTGATAACATTCAAGACTCTGTAGATCTTCCAACCTCTTCTCATCAAGAGCCTCCAACTCTGCTAATTGAAGTCTAGCATTTTCTTCATCAGTGATCCCTTCTTGAATAGCTAGTCTTAATTAAGGTATTTGACGCTCAAGTGGCAAGACAGTTTCGACTCCATAAACAAGTGAATAAGGAGTCACTTATGTTTACATGCTGTGAGTCGTCCTATATTCTCATAGATTTTCTTCCATACAACCATTCTAATCTCGTTTGGATTTGGAGATGACTTTATTTAGCAAGTTGCATAGAGTTTTATTGAATGCCTCAACTAGACCATTGGAGGCAGCGTAGTACATCGAAGAGTTACATTACTTGAAGCCAAAGAGATCACAAATCTTGTTCATCAACCTATTATCGAATGGCTTTCCATTATCTGTTATTATGTAACGAGGAATGCCAAAGCGATAGATTATGTTTACTCGGATGGAACTTGCAACATTTTCCTTCTTTACCTCCTTAAGAGCAACAACTTCAGCCCATTTTGAGAAGTAGTCAGTTGCAGTCAAGATGTATAGATGCCCATCAGAGGACTTTGGCAGTGATCCAACGACATCCAATCCCCAAGCGTCAAACGGTCAGGATGCATTAGTCGGGTGCAACACTTCAGGAGGTTGATGAATAAAATTCGCATGGAATTGACAAGAGTTTCATCTTCGAACGTGGTTCAAGCAATCTTTTACCATCATTGGCCAATAATATCCCATCCTTTTTATATGGAAGTGGAGCTTTGGTCCAGATTGGTGTGACCCACATACCCCATAATGTGCCTCTTGCAAAGCTTGGGGTGCTTCTTCTTCCCCTAAGCATCACAAGAGTACTTCCTCGAATGACCTTCTGTATAGAGTATCTTTGTAGTAAAGCAAGCGAGGTGCACGACGACGGATTCAGTCATTCTCCTCGAATTTTCTCGAAGTATCCCATAACATAAGTAGTCGATAATGGGTTGTCGCCATTCTTCTTTCTCAACTTTAGAAACGACGACAAGATTCTTGAGTTCATTTTCTTCACCTTCAGCTTTATTTGGTGGCGGTACTACCATTTTTGGCAGACAGTAACTTGCGCTTGATCAGGCAGGGTTAACGATGAAGCTAGGGCAGCTAAAGCATCAGACTTCTTATTTTCTTTCCTTAGCACATGTTGAATAGTCACGTCACCGAGCCACCCCATTAATTTTTTAGTGTAATCATGATATGGGCATAGTTCAGGCTTCTTGACCTCGTAACTACCTAAAAGCTGATTGACCACTAACTGAGAGTCACCAAAGACTTGCAATTGCAACCGCTTCATTTGACAGCCATCTCAAGCCCAAGTATTAGTGCTTGATACTTAGCAACGTTGTTAGAGTAGAGTTGCGTCAACATATAAGAGTAGGAAAGAACTTCACCTTGAGAAGTGACAAATACTACGCCAGCACCAGCTCCCCCGCTATGTGCAGCACCATCAAAGTACATTTTCCATGGAGGTTGAACTTCAATGACCGTTGCGTCTTCATCAGGTAGTTCGTCAGTTACCTCCCAATTATAAGGTATAGGGTGATATGCCAAGAAATTCGCTAACACTTGTCCTTTTATAGCCTTTTGAGGGATGTACACGATTTCAAATTGTTGAAACTGGAGGTACCACCTTGCTAGTCGATCACTAAGGATAGGTTTTGACATCACGAACTTGATGGGATTTGCTCTAGAAACCAAACAAACGACATGGGCTTGAAAGTAGTGCTTCAACTTTTGAATTGAGAAGACTAGCGCCAAGCACAACTTTTCAATTGGCGAATAATTCAGCTCGTTTGGTGTCATTATCCTGCTCAAGTAGTAAAGAGAGCTTTCTTTCCCCTCACTATTTTCTTGGGCCAACAGCGCTCCAACAGACCTTTCTTGTGCTGAAATGTATAGTATCATCGACTTTCAAAGTATAGGGGCTGCTAATACTAGAGGCTTCATCAAGTATGTTTTGATACTTTCAAAGCCATTGCTACAAGCTTGGTCCCACTTGAAAGGAACGCCCTTCTTCATGAGGCGACTGAATGGTTAGCACCTCCCAACTAGGTTTGAGATGAATCTCCTAAGGTATGCTAGCTTTCCTTGCAGACTTTTTAATTCATGAATATCCCGAGGCTCAGGATTTTTCAAAATTGCGTCTACCTTGGCTTGATCAATTTCGATCCCTCGATGCCGGACAATGAAACCCAGGAACTTTTTGGAGGTAACTCCAAAGGCACATTTCAATGGATTCATCCTAAGTTGGTATCTATGGAGAAACTCAAAAACCATTCTCAAGTCTTTCAAGTGGTCACTCTTCTTTCTTGATTTTACCACTAAGTCATCAACATATCACTCGAATTCTTGTGGAGAAGGTCATAAAAGATGTTCTACATAGCTCTTTGGTAAGTAGCACGAGTGTTCTTCAACCCAAAAGGAATTACCTTGTAGCAATAAATACCCTTTGGGGTACGGAATGCAATAAGCTCTTCATCTTTTGGCGCCATGCGAATTTGGTTATAGCTTGATAAACCGTCCATAAATGACATTGCCTTGTACCCAGTAGCATCGATCATCAGTCCTGGAATGGGAAGCGGGAACTCATCTTTCGGGCACGCATTGTTGAGATCTCTGAAGTCAACGCATACTCGAATCTGGCCATTTTTCTTCCTTACAGGGACAATACTTGAAATCCATGTCGGGTATTTAACTTCACGAACAAAGACAACTTCGATGAGTTTGATAACTTCGGTTTCAATCAAGGGAACCAAGTCCGGCCTAAAGCGCCTTTGGGCTTGTTTAACAGGGCGAGCACCATTCTTGACGGCAAGGTGATGGACTGCTACTTTCGGGTCCAAGCCAGGAATTTCTTTGTAGCTCCAAGAAAATACATCCCTTTACTCCTTGAGTAACTCAATATAAGTGCTTTCTTAACCAACTTCTAATAAAGCACTTAGGTAGGTGGGTCTTGGTTCTTCACCGGTGACAATGTTAACTTCTTTTAAGGCATCGACTGTATTCTTCACTCATTCCTCAAGTTCAGGTGGAGCGTCTTCCACATCTTTATCTTCTTGAGAGTCCCCATCGTTGAAGGATATGTGATAACACGGTGAAACATCGTTCAATTTCTCGTCATCCTCCATTAGAGATAAAACACCATGCTCGCTTTGTGTAGTAACATGATACGAAGAACCCACACTTTCTTCGTCTTCATCACGTTCTTTAGTGTAGACCACAGTGTATGGCTTCACCTTCAGTACTTCATCACACGAAACCATGACTTTTGTTTGTCGCTTCATTCTAGAAGGAACCAAAATTTAGAAATCTTTAGAGATCTTCTGAATTTTGGGCGAAGCGGGTGTTCTTGTATTTCGATAATTTCTCTGGAACTTATTCCCCTTATTTATTGGACTCAATATCTTAAATACAGAAGTTCTCACAGTTGATTTTCCAAGTCGTTCAAAGACAGAAGGCCTGTTAGAAGAAGCATATTCATCTTCTACAGTGATATAATTGCTACTCGCCCTTCTTATTGAGATGCGCATTGGTGATGGTTGCTTGTAGCCCAAACCTTCACGTGGTTGCCTCGTCGCAGCTTCTGATGTGAGCTTCCCTAACTTTGATGGCTCATTGGGATTGTATCCATCTTTTGGAAATAGCCTATAAGCGTTAGGATCAAAACCTCCATCTGTCCGTTTGTAGGGAGTGTCACTTTCTGTAAATGATTTTGGGCTACAAACCCTGCAAGCGGCTTCGAGGATAACTTTATTGTCTCAATTCGTTTTACCGGAAGAGTTAACTCCTTTAGCATGTTAGTTTGGAGATTAGATGATTCTCCTTCATCTTTCTTCCTTTTAGGGACATATTGGAGCGCATGACTTACTTTATTGCCATAAGACGTTGTATCCCTCTATGAGATTTATTCACGTTGCGTTATACCTCCTCAGTAACAGCTTTGGCTTTACCAATAGTCACCTCAGCTCTTTTAGTTGTGGGCTCGTCATTCTTTCTTTTCATGCCATCATCAACTTTTAGCTCCTTCACAATGTAGTTCTTCAAGTATAACTTTGCATCGGCGAAGTGTGACTCTGCCTCGGTGAATGGCGCATCATCAACAACTATCTTCTTCTCGGCTTCACCCTCGTAGTATTTTAAACATTGATGGTAGGTAGACATAACTACTTTATTCTCATGAATCCAAGGTCTTCCAAGCAAGACATTGTATGATGTCTTTGCATCAATTACATGTAGCCATGCACTTGATTGTATATCTTCAATTGTGAGTCCCAGCCTGATCGTGCCTATGGCTCTTTGCCTCTCTTGGTTGAATCCTTGGATCATCACACGACTTTCTGAGAGTTCATTCATGGAAATACAAAGTTCTTTCACAGTGCGAATTGGCAAAATGTTCACTGAGGATCCCTCATCAACCAAAATTCGATTTACCCTTTCATCACGCATATAGTCAACCAGGTATAATAGGCGGTTATGAAGAGCGTCACCTAGCAGAAGATCGTCATTTGTGAACGTGACTTTTTCCTCACAAACATTAACTTCTTGATGAGTGAACTTGGTAGGATTTTCCGAAGATGGTGCCAACGGTAGGTCATCACTCTTTTCTCTCCCTTCGTCAGTATGGCAACAAAAGGCATCAATTCCCCCATGGGAAATCTTCGTGCGAAACCAAATTGGTAAAAACTCCTCCATTGTCTATGGATGTGGTGGCTTTTGAGGGTGGTGCACCTCCACTTTTGCTTTCTTTAAGTGCTTAACTGGATTCCATCTCCTTAGTCTTTTTACCACCATCTTTCTTGTTGGTTGTTTTGATTCTTTTCGTGGGCTCCTTTTGTGGTGCCTACGACGAGTAACCAACGTCCAACCTTCATCATCATCAGGTTAATTGACTTCAGCTTTGTCGTTCTCCAGTAATTCTTCATCTTTACTTTCTTCAAAACCGCATAATTCATCCGGACTGGATCATCCAAAGGTGATAGAGACTTGGTTTGCGCTTGCTTTCTCATCTTCAAGCACGATCTTCTTTTCGCGAGACAAGTCCACAACTTTGTCATTGAATATGAAGCACTTCTCCAGAGGGTGGCTCACGAGTCGATGGTATTTGCAGTAATTTGGGTCATTTGTTTTCCCAGCTTCATTTGGTCGTTTCATCTCCAGAAGCTCAACGAGATTTAACTCGAGGAGTTCTTCAAAAATAGCTGTCACACCTCCTTTTTAATACCCCCCAAAGGGGTATGGGAGTTTTTCCACTTAAAGTGA
>MDKJ01330406.1:0-14881 GCA_005239525.1 Nicotiana knightiana | reverse complement strand
CTGTTGTCAGGAAAAGATCACCAGGTTATGCTGGTGTCTTGGAAAGGTCAACAGGTTATGTTGCTGCTTCGGGAAAAGGAGATTACTGGGTTATGCCAGTGTCAAAGAAATGATCAACGGGTTATGCCACTGTCAAGAAAAGAAAAGATCACCAGGTTATGCTGGTGTTTGGAAGGGTCAACAGATTATGCTGCTGCCAGAAAGATCATTGGGTTATGCCAATGTCAGAAAATGATCAACAGGTTATGCTGTTGTCAGAAAAGATCACCGAGTTATGCCGATGTTTAGAAAGTTCAACAGGTTATGCTATTGCCTGGGGAAAAGAGATCACTGGGTTATGCCAGTGTCTGAAAATGATCAACATGTTATGTTGTTGTTAGGAAGATCACCATGTTATGCCGGTGTCTGGAAAGGTCAACAGGTTATGCTGTTGCCTGGGGAAAAGAGATCATTGTCTTATGCCAGTGTCTGAAGATGATCAACAGGTTATGCTGTTGTTAGGAAGATCACCATGTTATGCCGGTGTCTGGAAAGGTCAACAGGTTATGCTGTTGCCTGGGGAAAAGAGATCATTGTCTTATGCCAGTGTCTGAAGATGATCAACAGGTTATGCTGTTGTTAGGAAGATCACCATGTTATGCCGGTGTCTGGAAAGGTCAACAGATTATGTTGTTGCCTGGGGAAAAGAGATCATTGTCTTATGCCAGTGTCTGAAGATGATCAACAGGTTATGCTGTTGTCAGGAAGATCACCAGGTTATGCCGGTGTCTGGAAAGGTCAGCAGGTTATGCTGTTGCCTGGAAAAGAGATCACTGGTTTATGCCAGTGTTTGGAAATGATCAACAGGTTATGTTGTTGTCAGGAAGATCACCAAGTTATGCCGGTGTCTGGAGAGGTCAACAGGTTATGGTGTTGCCTGAAAAAGAGATCACAGGGTTATGCCAGTGTCTGGAAATGATCAACAGGTTATGTTGTTGTCAGGAAGATCACCAGGTTATGGCGGTGTCTGGAAAGGTCAACAGGTTATGTTGTTGCCTGGAAAAGAGATCACTGGGTTATGCCAGTGTCTGGAAATGATCAACAGGTTATGCTGTCGTCAGGAAGATCACTAGGTTATGTCGGTGTCTGGAAAGGTCAACAGGTTATGCTGTTGCCTGGGGAAAAGAGATTACTGGGTTATGCCAGTGTCAAGAGATGATCAACAGGTTATGCTGTTGTCAGAAAGATCACCCGGTTATGCCAGTGTCTGCTTGGGAGTGGGACCCTATGTTGGCATCAACTAAGGACTGGGATACCTTGGTTGGAAAAGGTTTGGCTAGGGATTTAGGACCTTATGCTACTTTAGGGTTGCATCAATTTCAACTTCATTTCTTCTTCTTTTTTCTTTTTATTTTCTTTTCTCTTTTTTTTAAATTATTTTTATTTTATTTTATTTATTCTCTTTTCATGCATGCGGGCAAGAATTTTTAGGAGGACACTTCCCTTTTTTGGAGTCAATGCTGCAGAGCTCCATCTAGCCCTTACACAATTTCTTTTGGTTGCACCTGCTTGTTGCACAGTTGCTTTCGAGCTGCACTTGTTTCCTATTTTCAAACAAAGAACAATTTTTTAGTTTGAACTGGTGGTTGGTTTGCGGCCTCGATTATTTCAATTGCTTGATATCGACCCCTTTAACAAAGATCTCAACCGCTTGCTTGCTTGCTGGGGATTGGGTTTCATTTCTAAACCTGGGGACCCTGGCTTTCCAGATTTTTCCATGGTGATCGGTCACATGGGACCCAACATTTATTTTGCCTTTGTAGGCCTTTCACTTGCTTTTTCTTTTGGATTTCCATAGTATCGGGGGGAAGTTTTGGCCCCTCAAATTCTGCTGCGACGGTTAGTCGTGTGGGACTTAAACTTTCCAACTTTATTTCGCCTTTATTGACTTTTCATTTCTGACTTTTCTTCCAACTATAACTTTAGGGAAGTTGGTATATCTCATCTTTTCAAACCTTGCCAAGATGGTTAGCCACGCGGAGCTCAACCTTTCAACTTCATTCGCCTTTATAGGAACTTCTATTTTATTTTCTCCTTTCAGGGTTTGAGCTTGAAACATCGGCCGCTACGGTCAGTCGAGATCGACTCGATGCCCCTGATGAGGCTTGGTGCCCTTGCATGTTGGCTTGTGTCAAATGAGGACCCTGTAAATCAGTTTTGCCATCTTTTCTTTGCCTTAGTTTCGGGACAGAGTTAGACCGAAAGAGATTCAAAAGAAAAATAAACGACAGAATGGACAACGAATTTAAACAAGAGGTGTCCCTTTCGGGGAAAGGAAAGAAGGACTTATCTGGAGTGCATGCGGACTTTAATGAACATGACATGCCATTTGGACTGGATTCCTGATCCATGTAAACCGTCCGACTCTTATAAATTCATCACAACTATTACCTCGAGATTGAGAAACCTTGCCCCGAACTGTGTCCCTGTCAGTGACCCATTATCCTTTTCGATCAGTGGCGCCCTTTGCGGGTTTTCACCAACTAACCTCTCTCATTTCTCTTCTCACCATCGCCTTGTAGTGCTCTTTGCGAGTTTTCACTAACAAGACTATCTCATTTTTTTAATTTTTCTACTCATCATCGCCTCACGGTGCCCGTGTGGGTTTTCACCGATAAGACTCTCTCATTTCATTTCTTTCCTCACCATCACCTTATGGTGCCCGTGCGGGTTTTACCAATAAGACTCTCTCATATTAATTTCTTTCATTGCTTGTATTTGGATCTAAACAACTGTATCCTCCAATTTTGGACATCTTTGTTGATTGATCGGAAGGACTTGGACAGGGTTTTTGGTGAAAAAGAATTTGTGTTGAATTACAACTTTGGAACCTTTCAGGCGACACATTGCCGAATCTTAACACTTGCCCCGACTTAAACTCTTGGGGAAATGTGGATTTTTTTTATTGGTGTGACTGAACCCCATGGAGAGGCTGCCTATGTATCCTTTCGGAATCAAGTTGAACGTAGTTCAGGGAAGATTGCTTTTGTTTTTACTTTTTTATTTGTTTATTTTTTTTTTGGTTTTTGTTTAGATTTTTCTTTTGTTTTCATTTTTCTTTTTCTGTCCTTTTTTTCTGATAACAACCTTCAGGTTCCAAAGAGGGTAATCAAAGAAAGAGTAACCGACTCAAAAGGGTTTACAAACTGCTACTGTTTAGGGTGGCGTGAATGAAATCCTTCGTCATTTCGATCATAAAAAGGTCAAACATAATACCTTTTGACTGCGTCTGTATTGACAATCATTTCGGGATCGTTTCCTTCGATGTCCCCTAAGTACAATGCTCCTTTTGGTAGCAATTTCCTTATGATGTAAGGGCCTTTCCAATTCGGGGCAAATTTTCCTTTTGCTTCTTCATAGTGCGGGAGGATACGTCTTAAGACAAGTTGTCCCACTTCGAAGTATCTGGGCCGCACTTTCTTGTTGTAGGCGCGGGCCATTCTTCGTTGGTACAACTGCCCGTGGTAAACTGCGGCCATCCTTTTCTCATCAATCAGAGTTAATTGTTCCAATCGAGTTTTGATCCATTCGCCATCCTCAATTTCTGCTTCTACGATGATCCGAAGGGAAGGAATTTCTACTTCTGCAGGGATCACGGCTTCAGTGACGTAAACCAATAGGTAAGGCGTGGCCCCAACTGATGTCCGCACAGTCGTGCGATATCCTAATAATGCAAACGGTAACTTCTCATGCCACTGTCTAGAACTTTGGATCATTTTTCTAAGGATTTTCTTGATATTTTTATTGGCTGCTTCCACGGCACCATTAGCTTTGGGCCGGTAAGGGGTAGAATTGCGGTATGTGATTTGGAAATGTTCACACACCTCCCTCATCAAGTTACTGTTTAGATTCGCGGCATTGTCGGTAATGATACTCTTTGGGGATACCAAAATGACAAATAATGTTTGAATGCACGAAGTCCAACACAGCTTTCTTGGTGACGGCTTTAAAAGTGACTGCTTCGACCCATTTTGTGAAATAGTCGATAGCAACCAAAATAAATTTGTGTCCATTTGAAGCTCTTGGCTCAATTGGCCCGATGACATCCATTCCCCAGGCAACGAAAGGCCAAGGTGCTGACATGGGGTGCAATTCTGAAGGTGGTGCATGAATCAGGTTACCGTGTATTTGACACTGATGACACTTCCGGACGAAGCGAAAACAATCCTTTTCCATGGTTATCCAATAATACCCTGCTCGCAGAATTTTCTTTGCGAGGACGTACCCATTCATGTGAGGACCGCATACTCCTGAATGGACATCGCCCATGATCCTTTCGGCTTCTTTAGCGTCTACACATCTTAACAGATTTAGATCGGGAGTCCTTTTATACAGTACTTCCCCACTTAGGAAGAAACTGCTGGCGAGCCTTTGGATGGTTTTCTTTTGGTCTCCGTTGGTCTGCTCGGGATATTCTCTTGTCTTCAAAAATCTTTTAATATCATGATACCATGGTTGGACATCGGGTTCTACTTCGACCGTGTTGCAATAACCATGTCTTTCCTTGATTTGGATCTCCAATGGGTCTATGTGAACATTGCCCGAATAGGGCAGCATTGCAGCTAGGGTGGCTAGCGCATTAGCTAACTCATTGTGGCATCGAGGAATATATCTCAACTCGACGGCTTTGAATCGCTTACTAAGATTCTCCACATGCTGTCTATAGGGAAGGAGTTTAACATCCCAAGTTTCCCACTCTCCCTGAGCCTGCTTAATGATCAAATCAGAGTCTCCCATGATCAACAACTCTTTACGTCCATATCAACGGCCATGTTCATGCCCACTATACAAGCTTCATATTCAGCAGTATTGTTTGTACAAAAGAAGCGAAGGCGAGCCGTGGCTGGATAGCGTTGTCCTGTGGGAGAAATAAAGATTGCCCCAATTCCAACACCTTTTGCATTGACTGCTCCGTCGAAGAACATTTTCCAGGTATTAGTGTCTTCTGAGATTATTTAAGCTGAATTGACTTCCTCATCTGGAAAATAAGTGTTCAAGGGTTGGTATTCATCATCAACCGGATTTTCAGCTAGATGATCGGCCAATGCTTGAGCTTTCATAGTTGTGCGAGTGACATAGACAATATCGAATTCTGTGAGCAAGATTTGCCATTTTGCTAATCTCCCGGTGGGCATTGGCTTTTGGAATATGTATTTAAGAGGATCCAACCTAGTTATGAGATATGTAGTATGAGCCAGCAAATAACGTCTGAGCTTTTGAGCGACCCAAGTTAGGGCGCAACAAGTTCTCTCCAGCATAGTGTATTTGGCTTCATATCTAGTGAATTTCTTGCTCAGATAGTAGATGGTTTGTTCTTTCTTCCCGGTAACATTGTGTTGCCCGACACAACTGAAAGAATTTTCCACAACGGTTAAGTACAGGAACAAAGGTCTTCCTGGTTCAGGCGGGACCAACATTGGCGGGTTTGACAAATATTCTTTGATTTCTTCAAAGGCTTCCTGACATTCATCTGTCCATTTGATTGCCGCATCTTTCTTTAGAAGCTTGAATATGGGCTCACAAGTGGTTGTAAGCTGCACAATAAACCGGCTGATGTAGTTCAACCTTCCTAAAAGGCTCATGACCTCTTTCTTGGTCCTTGGAGGTGGTAGATCTCGGATAGACTTTATCTTGGTCAGATCTAACTCAATGCCCTTGCGGCTGACTATAAACCCCAATAGTTTCCCCGAAGGAACTCCAAATGCGTATTTAGCAGGGTTTAATTTCAAGTCATATTTGCGTAACCGCTCGAAGAATTTCCTCAAGTCCTGAACATGGCCTTCCTGTGTTCTGGATTTAATAATGACATCATCGACGTACACCTCAATTTCTTGATGCATCATGTCATGGAAAATAGCAGTCATGGCCCGCATATAGGTTGCCCCGGCATTTTTTAAACCGAACGGCATGACCCTGTAACAATAAGTTCCCCATGGTGTAGTGAAGGCTGTCTTTTCTGCATCTTCCTCATCCATTAAGACTTGATGATACCCGGCATAACAATCCACAAACGACTGTACCTCATATTTGGCACAATTGTCAACAAGGATATGGATGTTTGGTAGCGGGAAGTTGTCTTTGGCAATTGCTTTGTTCAAATCCCTGTAATCAACGCATACTCTGAGCTTCCCGTCCTTTTTTTCACTGGGACTATATTGGCTAGCCATGTGGTGTATCTGACTACTCGGATTACACCGGCTTTTAATTGTTTAGTGACTTCTTCTTTGATTTTGTCACTGATATCTGTTTTGAATTTTCTTTGCTTTTGTTGAACGGGTGGGCAATCGGGATGAGTTGGCAATTTGTGTACCACTAAATCAACACTTAGCCCAGGCATATCGTCATAGGACCAAGAGAACACATCTTTGAATTCGAACAGAATTTGAATCAATGCGTTCCTAGTTCTCTCATCCGTGTGAATGCTTATCATGGTCTCTCGAACCTCATCTAAATTACCCAACTTAACTGGCTCGGTTTCATTTAGGTTTGGCTTAGGCTTATTCTCAAATTGTTCCAATTCTTTGTTTATTTCCCTAAAAGCCTTATCTTCATCATACTCTGGTTCTTGATTCATTATTTCGAGATTAGACAGCATATTAAGATCAGGGCATGAGGTCCGCAAGCATGTCATGTTATTTAAAGCCGCATTATTAGGACTGAAAAATAAGAAAAAAAAATAAAATCAGAAAGAATATTAAACAATGAAATTTTGATTTCATTTGATTGAATTTGAAGATAACAAGGGTTTTACATCGGAATTTAAAGACAATAAAATTAAAAAACACTCAAGTTACACCCTGAAATAACTCATAGTGCAGGGAAGATGGCAAAACTGAACTACCGGGACTCCCGCCTGACGGGAAATGGAGTAGCCTTCCAGTTCTGTAACTTGGCATTTGGGCCCATATACTGCACCTCAGCGGTGCTCGAGCTTTCCCCTAGCTGAACCATGTTGGCCTCATATAACATCTGTTTCATGGCCTCACATATTTCTTTAATTTCTTCGGCAGTAAAGGCCTCTTCTTCTTTTTCTTCGACATATTGTGGTTCGATGAAGGTCTTAGTAATGTGTGGGACTGGCTGAGGCAGGTCCCATCTATTGTTTTTGCAGCCGTTGGCCCATTGCACATCTTCATCGGTGGCTTGGAAATCTATGCCAAAGAATTTTTCAGTGGCGGGTAGAGAGATGGTTTCAGTGATGCCTTGTAGGGATATCCCAATCCCCTTTCCTAGTTTGTAACCATGTCTAATCATATATGTGACGATCATGATTGACGCGTTTGAAAGACAAAGTTGTGGGCATGGAGTGCCTTCTTCGTGTTGATCAGCAGGCACAATCTCAAAGGCTTGGTACACAATATGTTCGCTTCCCTCTCTGGCCTCGAGGCAGAGGATGGAGGGGTCCCTGTATATGGATTGTTCATCTTCTCCATGGACCACGATCTCCTGATTTTCATGGACAAATTTGACCATTTGGTGGAGGGTAGACGGCACTTCCCCAGCAGCGTGAATCCACGGTCTCCCTAGGAAGAAGTTATAGGAAGTATCCATATCTAAGATTTGGAAAGTTACTGTGAAATCCACAGGGCCAATCGTCATGATTATGTCAATTTCACCCTGGTGTCCCTTTTAACACCGTCAAAGGCACGGAGGCAAACATTATTTGGCCTGATTCTCTCAATGCCGATTCCCATCCCTTGCAGCGTTGACAAAGGGCAAATATCCACCCCCGACCCTCCGTCGCTTTTAACAGTCAGGTGTAATGCCTTGTTGTGAGCGGCTCCTTCGGGAGGAAGATCGTCCTGGCTGAAGGAGATTTTGTTTACCTCGAAAAAATGCTCAGCCATTCTTTCTAACTGCTCGACTGAGGTCTCAGCTGGTACATATGCTTCATTCAGCATTTTCAGGAGTGTTTTTTGGTGCTCATTTGAGCCAGTCAACAGAGATAGAAGTGAAACCTGATCAGGGGTTCTCCTGAGTTCTTCGATGGCGACATATTCAGGTATTTTCATTTTTTTGAAGAACTCCTCGGCCTCTTCGGTGGTGATAGGCTTTTTGAGAGGAAAGCGTTTATGCTTAGCTTTGTTCAGCTCATCTGGGTTATGGTACTTCCCAGTGGGTTTTGCTTCGTTGACTTCCCTCTTGAATTCTTTTCCTTTATATGTCACCACTGCTTGATCATAATTCCATGGGACAGTAGTTGTATTTTTTATTGGAATTTGCGGCCGGCGGCTGATAATCAAAGGTTCATTCAACTTTGGTGGGATAGCCGAGCTTTTCACAACATAGGCTCCTTTCGGTATATACATTTTTTGTGGTTCCAATCTCCTGGGAGGGCTCAAAACGAGTTTTCTGTTTCGCAGAGCTCTCGGGACATAAAGGATAGCTTCTTTAGCTGGTGCTGTCTCTTTCTTTTCTTCCTTGGCCTTTTCTTTCTCATGGTCGGGGGTCTTTGTCTCTTTTTCTTCCTTAGCCTTCTCTTTATCCAAGCCGGGGGGTTTTGTTTTCTTTTCTTCTTTGTCCGGTTTTCCACAATTTTTTTTCCTTTCTGTGTCCACAATGGCAATGATGGCTTTCAGCGTCGGGTCAAATTCTTTGTCTTCTAATATCATTCCAATGACATGCCCGTTGTTGTGGGTTGTCAATGGGTTGTTTATGACATTGGGGACCTCCTCATCCCTTAGCAAAACCTTCTTTTGTTCAATCAGATTTTCTACTGCTCTCTTGAGGGTCCAACAGTCTTCAGTATCATGCCCCTCTACTCCGAAATGATAGGCACAGTTGGTAACCCGTTTGTATGATGGTGATTGTGGATTTTGCCTGTTCGGAGGCACCGGCTGCAGAAGTCCCATCTGAACCAACTTTGGAAAAAGGCTTGAGTATGACTCGCCGATGGGGGTGAAGTTAGTTCTTCTTGGTGGCTCACGAGGGTAAGCATTGTAGGATAATTGTTTTGAGGAGGGCGTGGATTATATGGAGTTGGTGGTGGATGGTTATTTCTAGGTGGTGGAGCTCTATTTTGGTTATACTGTTGCGGCCGAGGCTGCGGCTGAGCGTTCATCACTGCATAAGGAGGGGGATTCATGGCATAAGCTGCTTCCTGGTGAGGATAATAGTGTTGTGATGTTGTGGAAAATGGGCCTGGATATTCCCGAGGTCGTCGGGAATTCCTAGGGCCCGAAGCCATTATGGCTCCCTCCTCTTTTTTCTTTCTGTTTGCCAGGCCTCCCGAGCCGCTTTGAATGGCTTGGGAGGTGGCTCTCAAAGCAGATTGACTTAAAATACGGCCTATCTTTAGGCCATTTTCGACCATCTCGCCAATTTTTATGGCCTCCACGAACAGCTTGCCCATGGCGGACATCATGTTCTGAAAATAATCGGCCTCTTGGGCCTGTAAGAAGATACTAATCATTTCATTCTCCTCCATGGGAGGTTTCACTCGGGATGCATGTTCCCGCCATTTGATTGCGTACTCCCAGAAGCTTTCGGAAGCTTTCTTTTTGAGATTGGACAGAGAATTCCTGTCCAGACCTATATCCACATTGTACTAGAACTATTTTACGAATTCTAGGGCCAAATCATCCCATACATGCCAATGAGATATGTCTTGATCGATGTACCACTCCGAGGCGATACCTGTAAGACTTTCCCCAAAATAAGCCATTAGTAGCTCCTCTTTGCCTCCCGCTCCTCTCAGTTGGTTGCAGTATCTTTTTAGATGAGCGATCGGGTCTCCATGCCCGTCATACTTTTCAAATTTTGGTGTCTTGAAGCCCACAGGTAGATGTACGTGTGGGAACATGCATAGATCAGCGTATGACACGCTCTTTTGGCCGCTTAGACCCTGGATGTTTTTCAAACTTTGTTCAAGGATCTTCATCTTTCGAGTTATTTCATATTTTTCAATATTCTTCAAGAGCTTTTCCGGTTCCACGGGAGATTCAAACTGTGGGTACTGCGTGTAAGCATTAAGAGTGACCTGAGCGGCATCCAGCTGGAACTGAGGAGCTTGAAAAATAAAATTGGTCGATTCAAAATTCTGTCGTGCCAGTGTAGGTTGTGCCATAGTAGTAGCTGGCGGAGCAGTAAACACCACAGAGTGTAATCCGGAGGGTGGTGCCCTGGGGCGAAACTCAGAAGGTGTTCCAAAATAGTTTGAGACCATGGTCGGAAATCCAAATGGAACAAATGGGTTTAGCTTTGAAATGGGCGCATTGGTTGTCCCTCCAGTTCTGGGAATTAGCTCAGGAAAACCAAGGATAGAGCTAGGTGACTCTCTGCCGTTGGACCAAGCGTCCCACATCTCGAGCATACGGCATATTAGCCTTCTATTTTCTTCGGCTACTGTCGATTCTTCTTGGGGGATGACTGAGGTGGGGCCATCCGTTGGTTCAATAATGGACGGGTGACTTTCAGACGTCATTGCTACAATTCCTTTAGACCTTGTGAAATATGGATGTGTCGCCAGAATACCACTGCAAACCAACCACCGTTTAATAATAGTAACCTTAAAAGATAAATCAAATTGGGTTAGCGGGAGATATTAACACATAGGAATCACACGTTGGGATGCGATGCACCTAAGCAGTTATCGTTTTCCTAAAAATGTTTGCAACGACTGTGTGTTTCATCCCGGCTTTAACATTATCTCTCTTTAGTTTCTTCTTTTTAGGATTATGATCGAATCCTATGTGGATTGCCTACGTATCATGACACCGCATGAATCAGATCATCACGTACTTCATGCTAGAAAAACCAAAAGATAGAAATACATATTTCTTCTAAAAGTTTCAATCTAAAATTTCATTCATAAAATAAAACATTTCTGATTACAGAAAACTTGTAGCCCACTTTTGGAATTTCAAAAAATGTGCAAAACAGACTCGACACATATTTTCTGAAAATATAAAAACTACCGTGGACTCAGACATGACTACAGACTGAAAAACATCAAAAATATATCAGTGCTTCTGTTTCTCCACGGGTCGGTGGGGCATCATTCGGCCTTGCCACGAGCCTGCGTGCTATGTCTTGCCGGAGGCGGTAAAGGTCGTCCATTATTTTGTCGACGAAGATCATAACCGCTGAGAAGAAAGTGGTCTGAGTCATATTTTCGCATTCCTGGCATCTGGCGACGATGTAGTCAGCTATCTCTTGGACCCTCCGCCTGATGATACCCTTTTCTTGAAGTAGGCGTCCGATTTGCTAGGATCTTGCCTCTAAAGTCTGGACATCTTTGTGACTCTGCTCTTGATAATATTGCAACTCTTTTTCTAACTGAACCATCATGGCATAGCACTGTTCCCTCTCAGTCTTAAACCTTTTTGCCTGTTTGGCCATTTCGTTCTTGAGAGCGGTCAATTTTTCCTTCAAGCCTATGACTTCCTGGTCATATTTTCTTTTTAGTCTTTGAACAAACTCTGTTCTTTCTTCTGCACTTCTTATTAATCTTGCCCGAACTCCAGCCAGTTCTTCTTCAGCCTTATCTAGATCATTCCTATAGCTGCACACTATGTGCCTCAGGCTGTTGATAAGCCTTTCATCAGTTCTGCTTCTCTCCGGGTTCTCAACAGCTGTTTTTAATTCCTGTATTTGGGCCCGGAGAACTTCATTTTCTTGGGCTAATCTATTTTTCTCTCTTTCAATTTTGGCAGTATGTAGAATGTTTTCAAATTTAATTTCCCTGACCTGGGCTTCCAACTTGCTTATTGTGGCTCGGTAGTTGTTTTCTTTTTCTAACCAGGCCCAATGCTCTTGTGTTTGCTCGGTGAATTGTTGCACGTGGGGCCTCTTCGTGGGTCGCTCTTGCTCTTGATGCTCCCTGCCTATTATGCCATACCAAAAAGTGTAGGCGGGCTCCACTTCCCCTTTAGATAAATTTCTCACCCGAGTTTGAGGTTCTAAAAACCTGCACTCGTTCCAGATTTGACGGACCCTGCCCTCAGGAAATGCAGCTCTCGGGCATAACTCAATGGCTTGTTGGTTTAAATCCTCGTCATGGGGAACACCCTGTTGTCTCCCCAACTGACGTAAGACTCGGTGTAGGGCATATGGCTGAATGTTTCGCAGGCCCATTAACAGGAGATAGCAAACCTCAGCAGACATGTTGATAACCTCGCTGACAGGAAGCCACCCGAACGTCCACACGATTTGGTCGGCAATTAGTGAACTTATGTATGAGTGCCAGACTTCCGTGCCCTCAGGAAATTTGTGGCCTTTTACTCGAGTACCATGTTCCTCGATGCAATTCAAATCGGTTAAGCCATAGTTCATGTAGCCTGGGCGGTGACAGAGGTGCTCGATCAGCCAGATTTGCAGAAGCAGGTTGCACCTCTCAAAGAACTTTCCCCCAGATTGGAAAATTGTTAGAGCGCGATAAATCTCGGCTAAGACCATTGGTATAAGTGTGCCATTGGGTTTTTTCATAATGAAATCTTCCATTCCCACAAGCCCAATATCTATGCATCCGTCCTTTCTGGGGCAAATCAAGGTACCCAAGAATGCTACCACAAAAGCCAGCCCTCAGCGGGCTTCCCATTTAGCCTGATCTTTGTGAGTTAGACCAGTGTTGTTAGCCTCATAACCTCGGGGATCTCCATAACGTTTGTAAAGAAAGTAGAAAGTGAAGAAACCTTCATACAGGTGTGGGTCTTGAACGTCCCGGCTAATGCTTAACAGATCCAAGAACTTATGTGGAGTCACCGCCCTGGGTGCCACTGGGTACCGACTTCTAAGATTGTCATTAAGACCAGCATACCTTGATATTTCCTCTAGCGTGGACGTCAATTCAAAGTTTGAAAAGTGGAACACGTTGTGGGCAGGATCCCAAAACGGTACTAGAGCCTCGACGATGTCCAACCTCGGCTTGATTTTTAAAAGGCCAGTAAGTCCCCCTAAAGCTTTCATAACAGACTTCCTACTAGCTTCCCCCAAGTCGCTCCACCACATATGGAGTCCTAAAGGGATTTCCTCGGCTGCTTTGAAGGGAATGTTTTCAACTGTATTCATCCTGCACATTCGTTTTTAAATTAAAACCACAAAAATTTTGAAAAGCGTTATTATTATTATTATATTATTATATTTTTTTGCAAAGGGTTTTGTAATAAAGAAAAATGGGCCATCTTTGCGAATACGGACCTTCAATACTTCGGGTAGGAAGTTTGTTAAGGCTGTGTTTGCAAATTGGGTCGAAATTTAAAGACAAACCACAGGCGGCCATTTTTGCAAAAATGGCCTTCTGGTGCCCCATTTTGGGCAATCGGGCAGTAATGGCGTCACCTAATTTTATTTAGGGCTATATCTTTTGATTTTTTTTTGAAAAAAAAATAGAGTTGGACCCGATGAGGGTTGCCTACGTATCTCACATCCGGTGAGAATCAGACAATGCGTAGTTCGGCCGGTTTCGACATAACGAAAGAAAACTATTTTTGAAACTCTATTTATCCCTATTTTCAATTATTTTGATTCCTTCTTTTTTCGGAAATTTTTTTTACAGAGTTCCGAGGTACTTTTCAAATATCAGGTTTTCCAAAATCGGATAAATTCTATCTTACCCCACTCTTGGTTTTTCTGTTATTTTCTTTCTTTATTTAGCCGGTCAACAAAAAAACCGAGACAAATAATGCACGTAATCAAATAGGATGCATCATGATGGTCTTTTTTGTTCTGGGTACACTTGTCCTAGACGGACCCAACCCCTGTGTTGAGTCCCCTAAGTCAAAAATGCACGTGATGCAGATAATTGTTCTTACTAGGGATCCAGCATGAGGTTTTGTCATTCTAAGTTTAAATCATGGGGTTTTGTTCTAGACCAGGCTTACCCGAGTGGACAGCTCAAGCCGGGGGGGAGCGTACCGGGAATACAGAAGCTTCACCGGCTTTGCAACTTGTCTGTACCTCGTTCTAAAATTTGGATATGACTCTAACAGAAAAGAAGTCACACGAAGTGCACACTTCCCAGATGATTTAGAAGACTTAGAGAGAAAAGGGTTTTGTAACATTTTATGTACAGTTCAGATAATATCAAAGCGGTAAAAAAGCGGCATTTAGCACATTAGGTTTAAACATGTAAAAATCAGGTAATAATGAAAGCCAAATATAACAGCTATTCTAAGCTCGAATTCTTGAACCCTGAACCAGAGATTCTGGGTTCGATCCCCGGCAGAGTCGCCAGAGCTGTCACACCTCCTTTTTCACCACTACCCCGATTGATGAAGGGGTAGTAAGAGAGTTTTTCCAATTAAAGTGACATTATTCGGATTTGAGATTTATTTTAGTTTTCAGAGTCGCCACCCGGATTTTCGACGATGTTCCGGGACACCGTTTATTGAAATCCCAAACCGAGGAAATTTAGACTCTGTTTAAAGATGTCTGCGAACCAGAAATCCGGGTAAGGAATTCTGTTAACCCGAGAGAAGGTGTTAGGCACTCCCGAATTTCGTGGTTCTAGCACGATCGCTTAACTATTAATATTTGGCCTAATTATCTAATTATTTACATGTTTTAAACCTATTGTGCATTTATCCTTTTTAAATTTTAACTGTTTTTAATATTTATGGATTTATCTTGAAACAAGTCACGATGGCGTGCACTTGTTTTGTTTTGGACACATTATAACTGCGCCACATGAAATGCACCCGCAATTACAACGTGTGATTTTTATTATAATTTGAAGTTGAAGACGGGGACATGAGTTGTCGCACCCGAGTGTAGATTACGTGGTCAAGACTATGGTCATGACGGTTTTATAGTGCCTATTTGAGGCAATAGAGTCAGGGGCATGAGTTGCCACTCCCGAGTGTAGTTTATTGTAACTTGGAATAGTATTCGATTCTTTATCAAA
>ML438099.1:0-18114 GCA_005239525.1 Nicotiana knightiana | reverse complement strand
TAAAACAAACACACAACATTATAAAAATATTGAATTTGACACACATAATTACTAATGTTAGTTTGGTACCACTAGGCCTCAAAATATCGAGACCGGAACCCATAAGTATATATATATATATACTTTGAATTTAAATTATAAAACAAACACACAACATTATAAAAAATATTGAATTTGACACACATAATTATTAATTATAGTTTGGTGCTAGTGTGACTCAAATATCGAGCTTGGAGCCCATAGGTATAAATATTGTATAACTCTAAAATTGTGTATCTCAAAAAATTAGTATTTAATTTACAGATTAAACATACAATTAATGTTGTTTTAATATACAATTGATGACATGGACGCGCCCATACATCCCGGCCCTCGATCGTTTGATCTATTAGTCCTACAGGGCCAACATAGATTCGATTTTATATGGGACAGACAGTTACTGGCGCAGACTTTCCGCGCTACGAGAGTGGATGACTTGTGGGACTTTTTGAGGGTTAGAGTTCTACATCCCCGCGTAGTCTAGTACCTGGAGGAGTTGGGATTTTATAGGATTATAGAGATCGGCCGGATACAACTCGCCTGGGCTTTGATCACGGCGTTGATCGAGCGATGGCGACCGGAGACGCACACTTTCCACCTGGCCATCGGCGAGGCTACCATCACGCTGTAGGATGCTGAGGTTTTATATGGCCTGGCCGCTGATGGGTTGCCCGTTTTACTGCCTATGGCCATGAGATATTATTCGCGGGCGGATTATTGGGGTATGCTGCACATGCACACGGGTTTCATGCCACATGAAGACACTGTATCGTCTTGGGCCAGTCGTATGCAGTTGACCCCTATTAGAGAGTACCTGGAGTAGATCCACGAGACTATCACCGCCGAGTCAACGGAGGTGGATATTGTGCGATATACGAGGCTGTTGTTGCTCCTTCTATTTGGGGGTTCTTGTTCCCGAACAATTCGGGGAACCTAGTGAGCCTCCGTTTTCTTCATCACATTGAGCGGTTCGAGCATACAACCATTTACAGCTGGGGTGGTGCTGTCCTCGCATACCTGTACAGGCAGATGTGCCGGGCTTGCATGGGCACACAGAGAGATGTTTGTGGCTTTCTACCGCTTCTACAGGTGACAACATATTCAAATAATATGTTCATTAGTTACAACTCTACCTAGTTAGAATTAATCTTATACCTTATGTCAACTTTGTATGTTAGGTTTGGTCCTGGGAGAGATTTCTGCAGTTTCAGCCACCTCTACCACATCTACCTGTTAATGTAGCACCTCCGTTTCTCCCTCTAGCCAGGAGGTGGGTTCTCCGCCGTACACCTGCACGAGAGTATGATGCCCATCATAATCTCCCCCTTTGCAGGGATGTGTTGGATCTGCTGGATGGCGCACATGTGAATATCTACATAAACTTAACTGGTATAGATTAACTTAGTGTTGCGCATACTCACGGTTTGTGTTCTTATTTGATAGTTCATCTGAACGCCGTACATCGAAGAGTTGATCGGTATCCTTCCAGCTTATTGCTCGTCCGGCCGACATATTTGGAGGACTTCTGTCCCGCTCATATGCCTCGATATTGTCGAGCATCATGCCTCCGAGCGGGTGCTTCGTCAGTTTGGCCTGCCGCAGTCTATACCGAGGCAGCCTTTCTGGCATGCTCTACATTATCAGAGGGATGATCGGTCCAGGGCGGACGACACATTTATGGCATGGCTTAATGAGCAGATGGGTATTTGGGACATGCGAGATGAGTTGACCCCACCTACGCAGATGCAGGAGGTGCCTATTCAGGATTATATGGCATGGTACCACCTTGTTACCCGACTTTTTATCAGGAATCCCATTCATCCGGCACACGGTCGGTACGTCCCATACGCCGGGAGGCACGAGGCCCTGGAATATTTTCTGTTATTATTAATTATATACCTGTAACTTAGTGCCACATATGTAGTTTATATTTTTTACTTTGTGCAGGCGATTGGATTGCATACCGTCTATCAGATGGGACTGCAGATGCAGAGTCATGTCCACGATCCTGTGGCCATGTAGGATTATAGTCAAATTCATGGATGTGGCTGCCCGGACACTGCATCGAGCCCGATCGGATCAGCGTTTGGCACACGAGCCTGATTATATGGACCCAGCACAGTACGAGCGAGGTCGTGGTGTCCCACGAGCTGGCGGTGTCCGACGAGATGGTGGTGCCCGACGAGGCTAGGGTGCCGGACAACGTGGCGGAGAGGAGGTGGTCCCCAGCAAGGGGGCGTTGAGGCTCCTGCTGATGATGTTGCTGCTGCTATGGCAGGTGGCATGCATGAGACGGACATGCCGATGCATCTCACCCCAGGGACATCGCAGGTGACCTCGTCGGGTCAATTATTTATCACGGGCATGGATATTCCAGGAGGGGATTGGGGTAGATACTTCCCACGCCCGTCTAACATTTATGGGGATCGACCGAGCAGAGATTTGCATAGTGGGTGCCGTCTGAGTTATGGTTCCTCATCACATGCACACGTATGAGTTTATTAGTATTGAATTTGAATTTGTTTTACCTGCAAATTATTTATTTTCTTTAACTTTATTAATTTTATTTTTAAGGCTTCATGGGATGCTGACGTGGCTGCGACATATGATTACCTTCAGGAGACAGCTGAGATCATGGTAAGACAATTTAAATTGTTGTGAATTGTTATGTACTTTTCTATACTGAGCTTTCTATTTTTATGTATCCTTCCACTGGACCGATGACATCTTATATCGATCCTGACAGCACCGCTGATACATGTCATCAGGCGCCAAATCCGGCTATAAGGAGACGACTTGATGATGATGATTATAGCGTACCTGGGCGGGATGGGATGCGCCTCAGGCCAGCGGTTGCGTTGAGACATACCAGATGCGAGACACATTGATTCGGTCTTCCTTTTTTTTTTTTTTGTATTTGGTGTAAATTATATTTTTGTGTACATTAACAACAATATTTATATAATATACCTATTACTTTTTTAGTTCCCCTTTCGTTAGATAGTTTCATATAACAACACCAACACTAAAACTTAACTTCCAGTACAATTCAAATAAAATTCAGTACAACAAACAAGGAAAATATTACTACAGCACAAACACAAACATAGCAGGCCAATATAATAAAAATACATGATATGGGAAAAATACACTAAACACATACATGTCAATTTAGCCCCGGCCGTCCTTTATTCTCCGCTCCAACCACTTAAATTGTTCTTCCAATTTTTCTTTTTCTTCTTCTACCTCTTTCAGTTTCGTCTTCACCTCCGCAAGTTCCCGTTTATATTGTTTTTTACGTTACTTTTGGGATTCACAATTCCATTGGGATTTTATTTTTTCTTCTTCTTCTACCTCCTTCAGCTTCGCCTTCAACTCTGCAATCTCTATTGTACTTCCTCTTTCATGTTCCAATTGTCTTAAACACAAATTATGAAGATGCTGCAAAGATTCTTTGTAGCATTCCTGCTTACATGGTTCATCAACCCATTTCTCAAAATCGCAAATAGGTTCGTCGGAAACCTTGTAAAATTGGTTCAGACAGTGCCAGTAGCGGCGTCCAACTTCACCACCATCCCAACAAGATTGCATCATGCATCTTTTTCCATACTTGCACCTTAGTGTGCGAAGAGGTTGAGACATTTGTACGTTAAAAAACCTTACTTTTAATGAAATATTTGTTATTAATAATTTTTGAGAACACAAAATAAGTAGAATGAGCCCGTTATTTATAGGCGAGATAACACACATAACGTAGTGTTTAACTACGCTAAATGTACACATAATGTACTATTTAATCGCGCTATATTTTGCGTGTTAAATATCCCATAGAGTGTACAAGACAAGATACCTTTATGTCAGATGGTCAGCCTTTTCAGTTCGACAAGACAACACACATAACGTAGTGTTTAACCACGCTAAATGCACACATAACGTACTATTTAAGCGCGTTATATTTTGTGTGTTAAATATCCCATAGAGTGTACAAGACAAGACAACTTTATGTCAGATGGTCAGCCATTTCAGTTCGACAAGACAACACACATAACGCAATGTTTAACCGCGCTAAATGCACACATAACGTACTATTTAATCGCGCTATATTTTGCGTGTTAAATATCCCATAGTGTGTACAAGACAAGATAACTTTATGTCAGATAGTCAGCCTTTTCAGTTCGACAAGACAACACACATAACATAGTGTTTAACCGCGCTAAATGCACACATAACATACTATTTAATCGCGCTATATTTTGCGTGTTAAATATCCCACAGAGTGTACAAGACAAGACAACTTTGTCAGATGGTCAATCTTTTTAGTTCGACAAGACAACACACATAACGTAGTGTTTAACCGCGCTAAATGCACACATAACATACTATTTAATCGCGCTATATTTTGCGTGTTAAATATCCCATAGAGTGTACAAGACAAGACAATTTTATGTCAGATGGTCAGCCTTTTCAGTTCGACAAGACAACACACATAATTAACGTAGTGTTTAATTTTATTAAATTATCATTTAAAAAACTAAAATGGAAAAGTTCAAATCACAATTAACAAACATAAATTTATTTCATAAATCTTGAAACATAAACAAACACAACTAATTATTACAATATAAACTCATGGATAGTTAGGCCTACTAGAAGAATCCCCACCACGAGCTTGATTAGTATTGCCACCCAAACCACCTAAAGGACATTTTTGACGGTCGTGTCCTGTTTGCGAGCATATACCACATTTGCGCGCATAAACGGTATCACCAACATCCATTTAGTTCCGTCTACGCGTTCTCTTCTACACCTGTATTCGACGCAAATAGGACTTGTTGCACACTATTTTAAATGGTTCCTGCGGCCAATAATGCTCAACACCCACTGGCTGCAACTGCCCACTATATGTGTTTACATACTTGGCAGCACTATATTGTTGATCAACATAGTTGGTTTCCCCAAAACCAATACGTTGAAAACACTTGATGGCATGTGAGCAAGACATGTGGTAGATGGACCATTTTCCACAAGAGCATAACCTTGATGATTCATTTACAGTATGCACATTATTCCCCTGATTTTGATGGATAGCGGTGCGAACTTCAAAAATATTTCTTTTATTATCATACTGTAAAAATGAATGCCAATGTGCTCGCCGTCTGTATTTCTCAAATCTCTTCATTGGCACTGGCATAAATTCAACACCCCTTTCCATCAATGCCGTTGCAGCTGCAGACCGTTCAACAAACCTCTCCTCCATCTACTTGAACAACATCCGCACCATGGCTGTGACAGGCAATCCTCTTGCCGACTTCAATAACCCATTGAAAGACTCTGACATGTTTGTAGTCAGAATTCTCCATCGTCTGCCACCATCCGCATGCAAAGTCCACTTTTCAGGGTGATGTCGCATTAACCAACAATAGGCTGCCTCGTCTTCTTGCCTGATAGATTCCATGTGCCTCCGGAATTTATTCTGTTGGTGGTCTGTTGTTGCCATCCACATCAAATCACGTAGATCCTTGTTAGGACATGCCTTCTGGAAATTGGCCTTAAAGTGCCTCACACAGTAACAGTGGTATGCATAAGGTTCTTGCGATGCATGCAAGTTCTCGACATAACTTATGATACCACCGTGCCGATCAGATATAGACAAATACCGGAACGCTGTTTGACAATGTGCTCTTTCAAGTGGTTCAAAAACAGCGTCCACGTCTCTGTGCTTTCATTGGCACAAACAACAAAAGCTATAGGAAATATCTGTCCATTAGCATCTACTACCACGGCTATCAATAGCTTGATATCGTACTTTTCATAGACATGAGTTCCGTCTATGGATATTACGGGACGGCAATGCGAAAATCCATCAATTGCTGGTGTAAACGCCCTGAACACGTAATTGAATATATATTCTGGTTTTCCCGGACTCCGCTCAAGCTTCCATTCAACAACCGTCCCGGGGTTAAAGTGCTGCAGTGCAGCCATGTACTTTGACAGAGATGCAAATGACTTATCCCAGTTACCGTAGACAATTTCAAACGCTCGTTTGCGCTCGAGAAATGCCTTTCTTTTGGTAATGGTATGGCCATATTCTTGGTGCATTGATGTAATGCACTCTTTGATTTTATACCTTATGGACGCTTCGAGGTGCGGAATAAGTACAAGAGAAATCAAGTCAATATCCAAGTTGAAGTGATTCCCGTTGAATGTGTCCATTTCGCATGTGTGGGTGGGAATGTATTTACCCACTTTCCACAGGCCTGTCTTCTTCTTGGTCGCACGCAACATCCAATTACATGGCCAAAATCACCTGCGGCAAACAACCTTGTATACCAACGGACTTGACTCCCATACCTGCATCTCACGACACTCTTTTACGTTGTGCATTTTACAAGCCCTGCTTACGCGCGCTTTATCAGGAAAAAACATGCCCTTTGCAAGCACCGTTGGTCTAGACTCGTCCCACATTGCTGTCCGAATTTCATCAAATCCCTTGTGAGAGATTCCACATACATGCTTGTCAAGTTATTAATGTAAGGGATATCTCTTGAATGAAACGACACTTCGGACTCGTACACTCTTCGTCTGGGGGGTGGGGGGAGGGGTTGGAGCATACTCTCTTCTCAAATCAGGTCCTTCCTTCTCATCCTCCTCATCACCATCTTCACGAGGAAAGGTTGTGTCGTCTCCGGATTCATCGGCATTGTTGTCATAATCACTGTTTTCTTCCTCACTCTGTGCATCTGCCAGATCCCGATTCAATACGTCATTTTCGGGTAATTGAGTGAGTACGAGTGGTTCAACTTGCTGGTTTTCACTGCACAACCAACAAAATTATAAGCTACTGAAATTAATAAATACTTTCCATATCGCTATATCACTTCACTTACAAGTCGTAATGTGATAAAATTCCATGATGGACGTTTTCAATTAGGTGATGACTACCGGATGGAGCACTTGTAAAATTCATACCCGGCCGGTACCCCCTGTTAAATATATGAGCGTTAATACAAATTCAATACACCAAAAATTTACATAATTAACACAAATGAAAATTGAAGTTTACCACTCGTCTTGTGAATTATGGAAAGCAGGATAGAAATTATTTTCTCGCTGCTCATTCGCCGACAGTGATAAGTTTAAATCAAGAAAAAATCTTTCATCCGGAACCTGTCCGGCAAAAACTGCTCCAGAATAACCACCCGATGACTGGGGGTTATCCCTACCACGCGCAACCTCCTTTTTGGGAACGTCTTCGACCTTGACGTACATCTCCAACATTGTGATTACACGAAATTCCCGGCATTCATCCGGAGTCCTCAGAAAATCACTCAAAGTTTCATCATCGTTGATGTTAAACTCCGAGTAAAAAGCAACCCCTTGCGGAGTGATGAAATACAGATATCTTCCGGTTACTTTAAGAATCACTGAACGTTTCCTCACACTCATTTTTTTGCATAACAACGATATCAATTTATTGTACTCCATTGTAAGTGGCAATTTAACATGACACTGTGCAGGTAAACTGTATCCCACAGAGTTATTATCCATCACAACCTCACCCCCCCCAATATAATGAAACTCTTATTCTACGTTCTTCAGACATAATGAAAAAATGCTGGAGAATTTAATAGCAAGAAACATTTCAACGAGACTTAAAAAATTTTTTGAATGATTTTTCTTACAATCTTAACCTCTTTATATAGGAAATGGCTAGCCGAATTTTTTTTTTAATGTATAGCGCCCAAAAACTGGGCGCTATACGCATTTTAATTATTGTACCCTGCAAGAAATACGGAATTAAAAAAAAGGGGTGTAGCATCGGTTTTTTGGGCGCTATACCTGCCAGTGTCAAATTTGCAGTATAGCGCCCAAATATTGGACGCTATACGTTAACGGCACAGTTACCGTTAATGTATAGCGCCCAATATTTGGGCGTTATACATAAAAATGTTCTTTTTTTTTCCCACCTATTTTCGTTGTTTGTGCCAAAAAAGGCATTACTTGGGTTCCAGACTCCCACCAAAGAGCTTTGTCAATGGTAAAGACACATCCTGAGTTTGATCTTTACCACAAACATAAAGCCGGGTATTCAAGTGGGAGCATGTTAGAGGGGCGGGTTTATATACCCGGAGCCTAGTACCTGTGGGCCAACTGAGGTTAGACGAGCTAACTTCTGGGGGATTTATTGGTTATTTTCTTGAAGAAAAAATGAAGACGCCCCTTTCCCTCCTTCCCAGAAGGGGGTGTAAATGATAGGCGAGACTAGGAGTGGAAAACGGGCGGTTCGGATCGAAAATGGGTAATGAAAAAATGGATAAATTATCTGACCCGATCTATTTTAATACGAATAAAAAACAAGTTAACCAAACGGTATTATCCGTGGCTTCTTGCATATGATTTGAAGGAATTCCTAGTCTTCTAACTTGAGGAACCCCAATTTGAAGCTTTACAAATGTAAAAGTTAAGACCAATTTGTTATCTATTGGCTACTCATTGGTTATCTATTTTCTAAATGGATAATATGGTTCTTATCCATATTTGACCCGTTTTTAAAAAGTTCATCATCCAATTCATTTTTTAAGTGGATAATATGAGTGGTTAACCATTATCTTTTAACCCATTTTGCCACCCCTACCCTTGACAAAGAGGTCACAGTTAAATTCCTACTATTAAGGGTGTGTTTGGTATAACGGAAAATGTTTTTCAAGAAAATATTTTCTTGAAAAACAAATAGTAATCTTATTCATTTTTCGGTGTTTGATACGCAAATTAAGGAAAGTATTTTCTCAAGAGTTTTCACAAATAATTTTGATACAATAAACATGAAGTCATAAACTTTTGAACCAATAACCTTCCGAACCCACAAATTTCATAAACTTCTGAACCGCAAAACTTTCGAAACCGCGAAACTTCAAACCCGTAAACTTTATAATTTTTGAACTCGTAAACTTCGAAACACATAAACCTCCGAACTCATAACTTTGGAACTTGTAAACTTTCGAACCTGTAAACCGAAAGATGAAAAAGGTTATTGTGATGACGGAATACGTGGACTATCTTACTGTGTTGGTAAAGAGGTTTATCACTTGCATGTAATTATTCCATTGATAATCTGCTCTAGGGGTGTTCATGGTTCGGTTTGGGCCATTTTTTCTCAAAAAAGAAACCAAACCAAGTAAGTCGTTTTTTCAAATATTGGAACCAATCCAAACCAATTAAGTCGATTTTTTATCGATTCGGTTTTTGTCGGTTTTTCAATTTTTCGGTTATTTATCGGTTTTTTCTTAAATATGGGACATACACTACCAAACGCATATTCCGGTGACTACATTTTTAACATAATACTATCAAATCAATTGCCTTTGAGAAATTTATAATTTACCAAGATATATTGATGATAATTGAATAAAATAGTGATGAATAATTTAAGTACTCAATTAAAAATTAATTTATTTTACACATAGCGAAAAAAAATTACCAATCAAACTAGAATGTAAAGGTAAAGAATTAGATTATTAAATAGCAAAGAACTAGACTAAAAATATAAATGACTAATATATATCATAAAATTTTAGAAAAATTATATATAAAAAATATACATATATATAGGTGTAATAATAAATTTAAATAACTACTTTTATAGTTGGTTTTTTTCGGTTATTTTTTGATTGAAACCAAAACAAATTTGATCGGTTTTTAAAATTCAAAATCAAAACCAAATCTAACCTAAAATATATCGATTTTTTTTGATCGATTTGTTTCGGTTTTCGATTTGGTTCGATTTTTTGGATTTTTAATTTTGCATGAACACCCCTAATCTACTCAATTGAAAGCAAAGTGAAGTTAAATTAATGGTAGTGTTTGTCTAAACCGAGCTAAAGTGCTTTATCAGTTTCAACTTTCAAGGACGGTGGGGGATATAATAAATATTTCCAGAAAGAGTTTGTGATACTATGTTTTAATCTCAGAAAGTCAAGTTTGAGTTGGTAGGGCATTCTCACAAATACTTTTGCTTTTAGATTTCTAAAAGCCAATAAGAAGTCGAAAACAGTACCTGGCAGGCACACAGGATAAAGAATTCACGCCTCGAATGTCGTTTGAAATGAATGAAAAAAACTTACTATCTTTAAAAAATAAATACGTTGAAGCAAGAGCCAACACCATCCTTCTGCTAAAAGACCAGCACTGTGTTAGCTGCTACATTGCTCCTTGAGATTTACCCACCTCCTTTTGCAAAGTTGATATTCCCAAGATCATACTAGCTACTACTACTATTTTCTGTTATCAACCAAATCTCACCCTGCTGTCAAAACATAATACATTAATTTCTTTATGAGTTTATCTTTGCTTCGGATAGGGTTTTTCTACCACTTCGATTGCCAAGGTTTGTCCCATCTAAATTCTGTTGGACTTTAAAAATAAGGAGCGTGAATTGGAAAATGATAGAAAATAAAATGGAGGAAAATAAAAATTTGAATCAAGCGAGCTTTGTCATGAACTTTGTATCACATTGGTGAAAGACAACTACACTTGTGTGTATAAATATAGAATCACTTCTTAGAGCTCTTAAAAGGAGTTGAAGAGAACCCTCGCGCCGTCGTCGTCGCTCGACTCGGCTTCGGCTTCGGCTTCGGATTTAGATTTGGATTTGGATTTGGATTTGGATTTGGAAAACGATCGATAAGATTATTTTTGGACAAAATTTTGTTAATTAATTAGTTAAGAATTAATTAAATGCCAATCAGTTCATTAACGGAATTGACTGAAACGTATAATCCAAATGCTGCCTTTCCCTTCTGAACAGACACCTCTTCACATTACACTGCCTATAAATTCCGAGGCATGACTTCCTTTTCACTGACTGAAAAATTCAGAATTTCCTTCTGAAAATATACTGCATTCTATTCGCAGTCTCTCTCTCAAAATCGTAAGTGTGATTTTGCTCCGTTCTTTGAGTTCATTGGTATCCTGCAACTAGTATTGCCACTGTTGCAGGAAAGTTTATTCCGTTTCATCCTGGGAGGATTTAATCCATTACCTTGGCAACTTGTGAGGGGGTTAAAATTCCTTAAGGACGCACAAGGAAATTGTAGACTCGGAATATTTCATATCATCTACTGATTTTCTGTTTCTTCTAACAGTTTGTTTTAACACAGTATCGATAACAAATTCTGCATGTCTGAAGCTGAGTGCACTGCATAATTAAAACCTTTAGGAGTCGTTTGGTTTGAATACGACTTATGTCGGAATAAGTTATGCTGAGATTAGTTATGCTGGGATTATTTTTTATCTATTGTTTGGTATGTTGTATTAAATATGATAATTGCATAATTTGTAAGAAGAATGTATAAGTTATACGAGTGCTAATTACCTACCCCACCTTCTATAAGGTATAAGTTATTCCGGTGTTAGTTTTAATCCTGGGATAGCTAATATCTGATTTGCTAACCAAACGAAGTATTAAAGTAATATTATATTTTTATATCAGCACTATACCTTCTTATACCTCATACCAAACAAACTCTTACTTGTTAAGTAGTTAATAATGTGCTATGAATTTGTAAGGCTGAGGAGGAGGTAGTATTGCAGAGTGTCTTGTATCACAATTGATTCCGTAGGAAATTTGGGTCCACTCGGGTGACGCCAATTAGGTTATTATTTAACCTTTATATTTCCGACACATTAAGTTATTATTTAACAATAATATTCTCTATATAAATACACTTACAATATAGAATAAAATAGACTGTTTGCACTCTTTCTCCCTCAATCCCACTTAGGGTTTAGACTGTGAAATTAGTCGGTCTCTTCGACATATCGTGACAATATCGACCAGTAATTTCAGCTGCGATTTGTTTTATATTTTTGTTTTCGCTTCACGAAGAATAAATAAGCTCTAGTTTTATGATTTACGCGCTATTCAGTGTGTTTGAATATACAGGATTCAGAATTTAGATGTTGTGAGTTCTGATATATATATATATATATATATATATCAGAACTCACAACATCTAAATTCTGAATCCTGTATATTCAAACACACTGAATAGCGCGTAAATCATAAAACTAGAGCTTATTTATTCTTCGTGAAGCGAAAACAAAAATATAAAACAAATCGCAGCTGAAATTACTGGTCGATATTGTCACGATATGTCGAAGAGACCGACTAATTTCACAGTCTAAACCCTAAGTGGGATTGAGGGAGAAAGAGTGCAAACAGTCTATTTTATTCTATATTGTAAGTGTATTTATATAGAGAATATTATTGTTAAATAATAACTTAATGTGTCGGAAATATAAAGGTTAAATAATAACCTAATTGGCGTCACCCGAGTGGACCCAAATTTCCTACGGAATCAATTGTGATACAAGACACTCTGCAATACTACCTCCTCCTCAGCCTTACAAATTCATAGCACATTATTAACTACTTAACAAGTAAGAGTTTGTTTGGTATGAGGTATAAGAAGGTATAGTGCTGATATAAAAATATAATATTACTTTAATACTTCGTTTGGTTAGCAAATCAGATATTAGCTATCCCAGGATTAAAACTAACACCGGAATAACTTATACCTTATAGNATATATATATATATATATATATATATGTATATATAAATTTATTTTTGTTTCACACGTGTGCAATACATAAGAAGGAACCAGACGATGAAAACCTAGTTGGTTACTACTCTTACTCCAATTATGAATTCACTCTTCAACAAGAAGTACAACTAGTAGAAATGAGAGAAATAAGTCTTTATACGATGATCCACTTTTAATTCCGGGAGGAAAATCAAGACGATGAATCGTCCCACCATTAAACAACTTGTATAAAGGATAAGTATAGTATATTTCCCGAATTATCTCAGTTCGTCCTCCTATATTCCACTTATCACATGATATAAGGTTCCATTCGGAATGGAAAAATATTTTATTATAAATCTTTGAAAAGTCTCTACGATTCTTTATTTTCTTCATATATCCTCGCGCATAGAATAGGTTAATAATACACCTATTTATAATACAATAAACCTATGTCAACTAGAAATATGAAAGCCTGTTTCTATATTAGTTCTGACTATAAATCCTATTTAGACATGAATTAAATAAATCAAATCCTAAATAATTAAGGTTTCTTACTTTAATTTTTAATTAGTTTTCCAACATTCTCCTTTGATTCAAAATTGTATACGTCTGACTTGTTTGTATTGTTGTCTTGGAGCAGTTCTCTCCAAATTCTACTTTTGTTGAAGCATATGTTTCCAACCCTCGTTGATGCACTTCGTCACCAACACCCAATTTTGTTGAAGCACTTGTCTTCAACTCCTGTTGATGCACTTTGTCACCAAAACCCATATTTTTATTGAAGCACTTGTCTTCTACTCCCATTGATGCACTTTGTCCCCTATTTTTATTGAAGCACCTGTATTCTATTCACATTGATGCACTTTGTCACCAACACCCAATTTTGTTGAAGCACCTGTCTTCTATTCACATTGATGCACTTTGTCACCAACCGTTGATGCACTTTATCATCAACACCCAATTTTTTTTAAACACATAATCAACTTCCAACTTTTTTAAACCTCTCTCCAACTTTTAGAGAAGAATTTATCATCTTGTGCCATATTTGTTTACACCTCCTTAAATTTTTTTTTTCTTGAATCTGTCTTGAAACTCTTCATCGAATAATTTGATTTTNCCCCCCCCCCCGGGCAGCGAAAGCTACTTGATTCTTTCCCAAGATCGTAGAAGCTTTGATACCAATATAAATGATTGAAATACCTCAAGAATAATTTAGGCACAAACAAAAAATTCAACAAAGACTATATAGAAGAAATTTATTAAACTAGGGAGAGAACGTGGTAGGAGGTTTTTTTCACAACTCATAAACTCTTGAATCTCTCACGTCATTGTTACCTCTCTATAATAGAAAATATGTAATAGAACCCATATTTATAATAATACAAACCAAATTTGACTAGAATTTAGAAAATCTATTCCTATGTGATTTTGGTTGTGAATCCTAATTAGACATAAATTGAATAAACTAGTAAATACCAAATCCTAGATGATGTAGGAATACTAATTAATCTTGGTTTAATTTCCAACCGCCTCCCTTAGACCAAGATATTCAAACTTGAGCATGTCATGAGTAACATCAAGCCTTGTAGAAGTCAAGTACCTTAGACTTTCCGCCAATTCCATAAAATATGTTGCATCAACAAAATCGCAAGTATCATCTTTTGTTAACTTCATTATTGGCCATATATGATTTGGCTTTAACCATGGTAAATCTTTTCAAAATATCATTAACATATTTTTTCTATACTTTGAAACCATCTACTTCTCCAGCCTTGTAGTTGGACTTGTACACCCATTCAACTCCAAATAAACATTCTACAGAGTGTAGAGTAATGCCACCAATAAATATTTTGTCATGCTTCTTGAAACATGAAATCTCAAACAATGGCACAAAATTTATTGCATCTTCAATATCTATTGTCATGCCTTGTTGTGGTTCTGGATCCCAAACTATTTTTGCCTCAAACTTGGGTGGATCAGTAGAAACTTTCTCTTGATGAACCATCTTGCTTCTTTCATTACTCGGTTCATCTTCAATAACATCAAATAATTTTTCTTGTTAAATGCCAACCTCTTTTAACATATTTTTTCTTTACTTTGAAACCAAATACTTCTCTAGCCTTGTAGTTGGACTTGTACCCCATTCAACTCCAAATAAACATTCTACAGAGTGTAGAGTAATGCCACCAATAAATATTTCGTCATGCTTCTTGAAACATGCAATCTCAAACAATGGCACAAGATTTATTGCATCTTCAATATCTATTGTCATGCCTTGTTGTGGTTCTGAATCCCAAGATATTTTTGCCTCAAACTTGGGTGGATCATTAGAAACTTTCTCTTGATAAACCATCTTGCTTCTTTCATTACTCAGTTTATCTTCAATAACATCAAATAATTTTTCTTGTGAAATGCCAACCTCTTTTGGACTGGCATCCCTTGCAACTAAATCATCCTTTTTATCAATCACATGAATTTTTGAAAGATCAATTTGAATATTATTTAACTTTCCTTTGAATTCAATATAATCTCTATCACAATAAAAATTATATGTACCTTCTCTTTTTTTCTCGTCTGTTTCTGAATTTTGGCCTTCTTGATTTATCTCCGCCGGATTTGATGTGTACTCCTTTTCTTTTGGCTGATCAACCTTTTATTGCGATGCATCCTCCATTGTCTAATCTTTCTGTTGATTCAATGATCTCTCATATGTCACCAATTCGCCTTCTAAATCATCAAGTCTGAGAGTGCTAAGATCTTTGTTAGCCTCAAGAGTAACTTTCTTGTTGTCAAACTTTAAACTGAGAGATTGCAATATTTTCTTAACAATTTTAACTTCTTCCAATACTTATCCATTGGTCTTTAGACCATTGCCTATTTATGTAATTCTTGCAATGAATTCTTTAACGGACTCTACTGGTTTTATACGAGCCAACTCAAATTGACTCCTAAACTCTTGCAGTTTCTCCTTCTTTATGTCAGCAATTTTTTGATACGACTTCACCAAGATTATTCAAGTCTCCTTTGAGGACTTTGCATGCAAATATTTTTTAGATACATGCAATTCGACCTTAATGGCGAGATAGTAGCGTGTCTTATAATTTAAATGTCTTTTCTTCTCCAATTTTGTAGCTATATGACCCGTCAACGTTGTACCTTCTAGGTGTTCTTCAAATCCTTCATCAATGGTGGACTATAATCCAATAGCCTTAAAAGAATTCTTCATCTGTTGATACCAAGTTTCGAAATTACTTTTGCCATCAAACACAAAAACGGGACAATTAAGTAATAGAGTATTCATATTTTTTGTTGGATCTCACACATGCTGTGACTCAACCTCATACAAGCTTTGATACCAATTTGAAGGAAAAATATTTTATTATAAATCTCTGAAAGCTCTCTACGATTCTTTATTTCCTCCACACATCTACACACATAGAATAAGCTAGTAATACCCCTATTTATAATAATACGAAACCTATGTCAACTAGAAACATGAAAGCCTATCCCTATATATTAATTCTGACTACAAATTCTATTTAGACATGAATTAAATAAATCAAATCCTAAATAACTAAGAGTTTCTGCTATAACTTTTAATTAGTTTTCCAACACATTCAAAAATTTTGATATTTGTCAAAGCTGCAACTATATGACTGTGGATCCGCCAATGGTTACCACTATTTGAAATTCCAATACCCCTCCCTTTCTCTCCTTGCCACCCGTTGCAACACCTTCTCTCTTCCCGCCCAAACGGAGTTTGGTAAATTCAAATGCATATATTTTCTCGAAATTAGTTTTGTCCGTTATGCGCATTGGGGTTCCATTAATATGGATTTTTTGGGAAGTTCACATCGGGATAAAACGCTCTCTAATAAATTAAGACGCTTTTATAGCTAAAACTCGAATTCAAGACTTCTCGCGGAGGATGAATGGATATCACTCCACCATAATCTTTATTGATAAAATGCATACATTTTGATGATAAGATATATTATATTTTGCTCTTTACATAGGGAATCATATGTATCATACGAGAGAAGTAGTTACCCTATTTGTGAAATATAAAGTTAGTGGTTGGGAATAAATATCATGCTTTCTTTTCTCTAATTATTAGAACCTTGTATTTTCCTAATTTTTGGGGAGAAGAGATGCCACTCTTTTTGACGTCCTTTTCTTATATATCTTTCTTCTTTTCAACGTCCTTTTCTCATATCTTTTCTTCTTTTTACGTCATTTTCTCATAATCTTTCTTTCTTTGCCTTTTCGAGGGACTATAGGGATATGCAGAAAGCAGCATGCACGTGAGTAAGTGAATGGCTTCCGCATGATTTTTGACCTAAAAATTTGAAATTATAACAAAGCTAAAGGACATTAGTTTCTATTAGCCTGCCACCATGAAGATGCGCAGATTCTGCAAATTAAAATCTCTCTTAATGTACAAATATATTATTATCACGAGTTCAGCACAGAAAATTAAACAGCTTAGCTAGGAAGAAAAACCAAAAAATGTTGTAATATAATTACATGATGAGACACTCCAAATTGGAACCATAAAAAAATAAAGGAAATACAACTACTACTTGCAGCTCAAATGATAATTGAACTTTTATCTGGTTTCTTACTTATTAATTTGTTACTACTACTACTACTACTACTACTATTTATTCGAAAAAATGTAGTATATAGCTTGGTCTAAATTTTAGGGTGTGACAGAAAATGAAGGGTAAGCGGTGATGATGATAAAAGAATCTTATCCCTTCACATATAAATTAATCTCTGGTCCATTAATTTGTGGACAGTTCCTCGAGCTGTCTTCATCACTAGACATCTGTTTTGGACATTAAAAAAAAAAGAGAGAGAAAAATTAAAATAAGAGACTTAACTGTGAGGTTTGAAGCGTGTATATATACTCACATAAACGCTACCATCACCAAGAAACAATGGTGGATTTACATAAAATGAAAAGGGTACAATTGGACCTCTTCATTTACTATACTTATATTTTTTTTAGATTCTCTTGTTAGAATTTCTGACTTCGCCATTACCAAAAACTGTGGTGCTCTTCAAAGAGTTATGACCAGCTAGCTCGTTGAAGATATGATAGAGAGTTACGTTGCTTCTTTAATACATAGTTCGAGCCAAAAATAAAGAATTATGGGTAAACATAGAGAATCCGCATCTCACAATGATAGTGCTGCTTCGTTATAATACATATTGAGTCTCCCACATCGGTTAAGGGATGGGGGACTTGGTCTCCTTATATGGCTTGGACAATCGTCACCTCATGAGCTCGTTTTTGAGGTTGAGTTAGGTCCAATGTCCATATCTTATCAATACAGATCAGTTGAAAACAATATCACCAAATGGCCTTGCATGTTGGTACAGGAAGTAAGAGTTGCAGCCAAGGATGACTTGCCGACTCTTGCACATTAACAGTATAAATATATATATATATATATATATATATATATATATATATATATAT
>ML438094.1:81327-92505 GCA_005239525.1 Nicotiana knightiana | reverse complement strand
GGTAATCAACTTAAAAAATAAAACCAGAACTGTCCTTTGTGATTAGTGTTCAACTGTCAGCATTCTTAAAACCAATAGGCAAGTCTGATTAAGACATCCTCTCTGAGTTATGTAATAAATCTGTCTTTGTTATTATCACTTAAACACCATGCGTAGGATCTGAATCTGGACCTTAATTGTGTATGAGACATGCTATTTATGTGCACTGTTTGTGGAGGTCTTTGAGCCCTTTCCTGTTTATGTGCTACCCACTTTATANATCGTACTCATTTAACTGCACTTAGTCTAAATACAGATATCTAAAACAGTCCCCTGTTCTAAACAACTGGTAATTAGTCCTTGCACATCTTCAACACCTAGAATTGCATGTTATTAGCTATAAACAACCTAGAGTAACTGTTGCATGTTATCCTACACCTAGGCAAGCCTTAGGTAATCAACTTAAAAAATAAAACCAGAACTGTCCTTTGTGATTAGTGTTCAACTGTCAGCATTCTTAAAACCAATAGGCAAGTCTGATTAAGACATCCTCTCTGAGTTATGTAATAAATCTGTCTTTGTTATTATCACTTAAACACCATGCGTAGGATCTGAATCTGGACCTTAATTGTGTATGAGACATGCTATTTATGTGCACTGTTTGTGGAGGTCTTTGAGCCCTTTCCTGTTTATGTGCTACCCACTTTATATGCAGTTCTACTTGTTCATTATATGTCGCCTTAGCATTTTCACCTTTAAAACCTGAGGGTTTTCCTAGCACCTCCTTTAGGATAGGAGTCCTAATTTCCTCCGGGATGGATAGGAAGGGACGGGTAACAGCATGCAATAGAGGTAGAAACCGACACTCGATTTATTTTCTTTCACGGGGTGGGAAATGGTTATGGATATGATGACCGGTGCGCTAATACCACATGTAGCCCCTCTTCGAGGAGTGATTACTGGGTATTTCATTGATATGATCCATATTATTATAAACCTAGGATACCTTTTATATGCTTAGATTGTAATCCTTTCAAAAGCTAATCTTCTTTACTGTTTTCAAACATCTGCATGCTTAAGACTTAAATCCCCTCTTTTTTGAGACTTTATTTGTTTGTTTGCTAAGCCGTAAAAATTCACAGAAACCATTTGACCGGGAACCACACTTGTGGATCCTAAAGGGTGCCTAACACCTTCCCCTTAGGATAATTTCAAGCCCTTACCCAATCTCTGGTTAGTAATGTAGTTGTAATTGAACCACTTAGGTGCCCTAACGAACCATTAAAATCGTTAGGTGGCAACTCTTCAAAATATGCAAATCCCTTTCCCAAAAGGAACGAGTTGTATCAACCCATGTCATAAACCCCTTTCAACTGGGCCCCGAAAGGAGCGCTCGGGGAAAAAGGGGGGCACGACAAATGGCGGAGTAGCAAAATAGAGAGCATATTGGTATAGGCAGGATATGAACCTGGTAAAGGGCTCGGAAAGAATATCCAGGGTATTGCCAGACCAATATAGTTAAAATGTCATGTCACAACCTTTGGACTCGGATATCAGTGTACCTGGCACGAGTAACAGAAGGGGTCGCCACCATGGCATGGTCCTTATTACCCTCTTGAGCAGCTGATACTGCATCTGAGCCAATCCTTCCATCAGGCCGATATGATGTGGGGATCTGAATAAGATAAAGTTCTAGCTGGTTTAAGGAATCTATTCTTGGAAGATGAATACATGGACTGCAGTGTAATAGTTGAGGAGGAGGAGGAGGAGGAGAAGGAAGGCCTCATCATCCAGACAGTGGAGAAGGGAGTTGTTCTCAAGAACTGGACTGCCACACCATCAAGGGCTCGTCGAGTTCCGGGGTAGCCTGGCTGCTAGTGTCATTAATTTTGAAAACAATTCTTATGAGCATCTTTTTAAAACATTTTCAGTATTTTGTTTTGAAACATTTGTTTGAATCATTAAAATCGCTTTTTGATTGACACCTCGATACTTATCAGTGGTTTGCTATTTTATTATTTCTTACTATCCTCTACATTTTTCTTTCTACAACATTACTATTTTTTATCTTGATGAACCAACAAATGTGACATGTAATGAGACAACGCAACATAAGGATAGTGACTCAAAAGAAATAGAAGAAGAGGATGTAGGCATGCTTTCTAATAGTGACAAAGACACAGTCTTGACAGATATCGAACAAGTAAATAAGGAAGAGTGTAAAATCAAATAAAATAAGGAAGTATTATCATGCAAACTCAAATAAAATCGGATTTAGGAAAAAAATAAGTAAACCCTAATTTTAGGAAAAAACAAAATATTAACAGAATATTCACACACAATGTCACGACCCAAAATCCTAATTTAGGTCGTGATGGCGCCCAGCAGCAGGGTCAGGCAAGCCAACACTTAATTGGATTCTTTCTTATTAGATTAAAGATTTCAACTTATACTCAGTTTTTAAAAATTAAAACATAAATCGACAAGGATAATTAGCCAGTTTTTAATCAAAAGCGGTCATGAGGAGGCGTGAGCCAATATATATACAGACCCGTAATCCATAATAACTACCATGTGTGTGCCAGGAAGTAGTGTCACAAGTCCTACGGGCATACTAACAAAATATATACAAAATATAATATACAGTCCCATTGTCTGAAAGAAATAGACGGGAAATAAGCAAAAGAAACTCCATGGTGCTGCCGACGATCGCCAGGAGAAAGCAGCTCACCGTGAAGTCAAGTCTGTCTATAATCCGAATCAAGCTCCGTTCTGACAACCAGGTGCACCAGCCTCAGAACCTATAAAATGAAATACAGAAGCGTAACATGAGTACAAAAATATATATATGTACCCAGTGAGTATCTCGCCTAACCTTGAAGAGGTAGTGACGAGAGGTCAACTTGACACTCACTAAGGTCCAACAATATAATTTAACAGAATATGATGAAACGGTAGGCATGTAAGGGTACTGAAGCAGCAAATATATAAGGCACTGAAATCCAAGTAAGTAATGGAAAAAAATAAACAATTACTACTTCACCTTCCCCCAAATATATGTTAAATCAATTTCCATGAATTTAGTAACAAATAAATCATGCGCATACTGGATAAGGACAACCGGCCTGAGCCATAAGATAGTCATGTCCGTTCACTTTCGAGGGTCGAACGGCCCGAACCATAAGTGCACCTTACCATAAAGTACTCACATCTATGCATTGCCGAGGATCGAATGGCCCGAACCATAAGTGCATCTTTACCATAAAGTAATCATCTCTATGCATTGCCGAGGATCGAACGACCGAACCATAAGTGCATCTTTCAACCCGCCGTGGCGTACGGACCGCTCCCATGAGAGTAGGGGAAATCACACTCCGCTCGCGGAATGTAAATTGCGAAGCAGACACATGCACACACAGTATTCCTTTTAAATTGCTTTTCAATGAACAATTCTTTGAAATTTCTCAAATTCCATGATCTAAGGGAAATAAGCCGCATGTAACATTTAATTCATTAAGCATATAGTTCATTTCAAGGAAAACACAAGGCATGATGTGGGCCTAACTACCCGGACATAACAAGAATAGCCGCTACGTACGGACTCTCGTCACTTTGTACGTACGTAGCCCCCACAATTATCACACATAGCATTTAAAACACCTACGGGGACAATTCCCTCTTACGAGATTAGAAAGGAGACTCACCTCGCGTCGCACCTACTCTCCGGGTCAAGAATGCGCCCAAAACTCCGAACTCGTCACCCAAAGGACTCGAAGCTAACCAAACATTACGTAAATACATCAAATTATACTCAAAGCATGGAATTTTCCTATTATTTAGTCAAATTCATCATTCTTGAAGAAATCCCAAAAGCCAAACCCGGGCCCGCATGCTCGGATTTCAAAAATTCTTAAAGGAAACACTCACCCATACCCTAAGAATCATTAATAAATGATTTTGTATGATTTCATAGCCAATTCACGGGTAATACTCTAAATTCTCGAAAGCCCTAGGTTACTACCCAATTCCTTAATTTTTCACTAATTAGGTAGTTAACTAAACTAGGAATTCATGCATTAACTAACTTTAGGGTAGAATTCACTTACCTTTTTAGTAGCTAGGTCGTGGAGCTCTTTCCCAAGCTTCCAAGGTCTCTAATGGTGGAAGAAAATGGGGTGAAATGAAATAATCCCGTGTTTTAAAGAACTCACTGCCTACTGTGGTTCCGCACATGCGTTCTCGCGCCTGCGAAAAAAGACTCGCACCTGCGGAAGAGGGGCAAGGGGCCTGTGCTCGCAGCGACGGAAAGGAGCTCGCACAGGCGGCTCCGCTCCTGCAGATATTATTTGCACCTGCGAGAAATGGGAAGCCTCACCTGAAGCCGCACCTGTGAGGCAAGGACCGCAGGAGCGGTCTCGCACCTGCGACTGGGCAACCGTACCTGCGGTCACACCAGATCAGGTGCACCAGCAACTACTTCAGCTAGGTTTTGGCCTCATTTGGTGCCCGAGAGGCACCTGGGCCCACCCGAGCCCCCGTCCAAATATACCAACAAGTCCCAAATCATAATACGGACTCGCTCGAGCCTTAGGAACACCCAAAACAACGCTAAAAATTAAAATCACACCTCAAAACCCCTAGAACCAAACTTAGAAACTTTAAGTTTTCTTGACTTCACTAACAATGTGCTGAACCGACCTATACTACTCGGAATGACACCAAAATTTGCAGGCAAGTCTTAAATGACATAAAGAAACTATTCCCGGTCTCGAAATTCCGTTCGGACCTCGACAACACAAAAACACACCCCAAACCACAATATGGACTTAAGGAACTCTTATTTCAATATTGGGCGTCGAAATGCTCCCGGGTCATCCGAAACCCATTCCGAACATACGCCCAAGTCCGAAATCATCATACGAAGCTACAAGAACCGTTGAAACTCAATTCTGAGTTCGTTTGCTAAAAATGTTGATCAATGTTAAACTTGATCTTAAAGGCCAGCCTGAAGGAACCAAGTGTTCCAATATTGCTCTAAACACTTCTAAATCCCGGACCATCTGCCCCCGCAACTCATAAATCACAATAAGCCGCTATGGGGAGTCTCATTTAGGGGAACGGGGTCCAATAACACCAAACGACCGGTTGGATCGTTACATTATTCACCTCTTAAACAAATGTTCATCCTCGAATGGGTCTAGAATCATACTTGAAGTGCTGAATAAGTGCGGATATCTGCTCTGCATGACCTCCTCGGACTCCCAGGTCGCTTCCTTGACTGGTTGGCCCCTCTACTGGATCTTCACTGCAGAAACTCTCTTGGACCTCAATTGGCGACCCTGTCTATCAATAATAGAAACTGGCTCCTCCTCGTAGCCCAACCTCTCATCCTACTGAATAGTGCTGAAATCAACCACGTGAGAGAAGTCGGCGTGGTACCTCCGGAGCATGGATACATGAAAGACCGGATGAACTCCTGATAAACTAGGAGGTAAGGCTAGCTCATAAGCAACCTCCCCAACTCGCCTCAACACCTCGAAGGGATCTATAAACCTCGGGCTCAGCTTTACCTTCTTCCCAAACCTCATAATACCCTTCCTCGGTGAGACCTTAAACATAACCTTGTATCCCTCCATAAATGATACATCACACGCCCTCTAATCCGCGTAACTCTTCTGTCTGGACTGTGCTGTGCGGAGCCTCTCCTGAATCAGCTTCACCCTCTCCAAAGCATCCCTCACCAGGTCGGTACTATATAACTTAGCCTCGCTAGGCTCAAACCACCTGATAGGGGAACGACATCGCCGACCATACAAAGCCTCAAATTGATCCATCTCGATGCTGGACTGGTACCTATTATTGTAAGAAAACTCGGCCAAAGGCAAGAACTGGTCCCACTGACCTCTGAAGTCAATCACGCATACCCTGAGCATGTCCTCCAATATCTGAATTGTACGCTCCGACAGGCCATCAGTGTGAGGATGAAATGTTGTGCTGAGATCTATCTGTGTTCCCATATCACTATGCAATGCTCTCCAGAAATGCGAGGTGAATTGAGGACCTCGATCTGATAGAATGGACACCGGCACACCGTGTAACCGGACTATCTCCCGAATGTAGATCTGGGCCAACCTCTCAGAAGTATAAGTAGTAGCCACTGGAATGAAATGCGCCGATTTGGTCAATCTATCCACAATGACCCAAACCGCATCAACCTTCCGCAAAGTCCGAGGCAACCCAACCATGAAGTCCATAGTGATGTGCTCCCACTTCCACTCAGGAATGAGCATCTGCTGAAGTAGGCCTCCCGGCCTTTGGTGCTTATACTAAACCTGCTGGTAGTTAAGACACCTAGTCACATACTCCACAATGTCCCTCTTCATCCGCCTCGACCAATAATGTTGCCTCAAATCACGATACATCTTCGTAGCACCAGGATGAACAGAATACCGAGAACTGTGTACCTCCTCTAGAATCCTCTCCCTCAGGACATCAACGTTAGGAAAACATAAATGGCCCTGAATTCTCAGAACACCATCCTCGCCAATAGTAACCTCCTTGGCATCACCCCGTACCACTGTCTCTCGAAGCTCTGCTAAGCACGGATCATCAAACTGTCGAGCCTTAATTTCACCCAATAACGAAGACTGAGCAACCACATGTGCTAGAACTCGACGAGGCTCTGAAAGGTCTAATCTCACCAGGCGATTAGACAAGGACTGAATGTCCAAGGCTAGAGGTCTCTCCTCTGCTGCAATATAAGCCAAGCTACCCATACTCTCCGCCTTCCTACTCAAAGCATCTGCTACCACATTTTCCTTGCCCGGATGATAAAGAATGGTGATATCATAATCCTTCAACAACTCAAGCCATTTGCGCTGCCTCAGATTAAGGTCCCTATGCTTAAACAAGTGCTGCAAGCTGTATAAACCTCACAGGACACCCCATACAAGTAGTGCCTCCAAATCTTAAGAGCACGAACAATCGCCACCAACTCTAAATCATGCACAGAGTAATTCTTCTCGTGAACCTTCAGCTGGCGCGAAGCATAAGCAATAACTCTCCCCTCCTGCATCAACACACATCCCAAACTAACACGCGAAGCGTCGCAATGCACTGTGTACATCCCCAAACTGGAAGGCAATACCAGAAGTAGCGCTGAAGTCAATGCCGCCTTGAGCTTATAAAAGCTCGCCTCACACTTGTCAGACCATCGAAACGGGGCATTTTTCTTAGTCAATCTAATCAATAGAGCTGCAATAGCAGAGAACCCCTCCATAAATCGATGATAATAGCCTGCTAGGCCCAAAAAGCTTCTGATCACTGTAGCTGAAGTAGGACGCGGCCAACCCTGAACTGCCTCGATCTTTTGAGGATCAACCTTGATACCCTCTCCAGATACCACAAGACCCAAAAATGCTACGGAATCCAACCAGAACTCACACTTGGAGAACTTAGCATATAGCTTCTGTTCTTGCAAAGTCTAGAGCACAACTCTCAAATGCTTCTCGTGCTCCCCCAGGCTACGTGAGTAAATCAAAATGTCATCAATGAAGACAATGACAAAGGAATCAATATACGGCCTGAATACCCTATTCATCAAGTCCATAAATGTTGTTGGGGCATTAGTCAAGCCAAAAGACATCACCAGGAACTCCTAATGGCCATATCTCGTACGAAAATAGTCTTCGGAACATCTGAGGCTCGAATCTTCAACTGATCATATTGTTTAACCAAAAAATTGGATTCTTTGCCCAAAGCTATTTTAAAAAGAACACGGGTTTCAGATAACCAAAAAATAAGATTATAATAGAAGGAAAACTTTTAAATGGAAAGAAGTAAGATGCACAGAAAGTAAGTATATTGCAATAGTAGTTCGGGATGATCCTTTACAGGTTGTATTTTACTCCCTTATATAGGGAATTTCCTAATATAGCGTCTGCCTTTTTCAGTGACTGAGCATTAATGACTAATGATGACTTCAATGTAACGTTACAATGAATCAACCGTAACTGTTGAGTGAATGTTGTGTAACATATGGATCTCTAATTTGAAGATCTCTGAATCTGCCCTTTATTCTGTCCAAATACACTTTTGACCGTGTCTCTTCATCTTCTCAATTAGGTTGAAACTTCCGTAACGAATTAACCCGTGGATGTGATTTGCCGTGCCTCTTTTCCTCGTACCTCTTCTTAGAGTCCCGTCCAGGTGTCGTGTCTTCATTGCTCCACGTAGACTACTGAGTCATCAAGATTTATAACACGTGTGAAGCTCTTTTTTTACCAATACAGATAGTTCCCCCACTTACCATATATTTATCAATTAATATTTGGTAAGTGGATACTCATTTATGGCGGGAATATTTTTCCGCCGCTTTACTCGAATCATTGTACCTTTTCCTGTACGTAAGCGTCGCTTGTCACTTCCATTTAATGCTAATGCCACGTGGCATTCTTGGGTTGGTTATGCAATTATTCAGCGCCTTTTAGGGCTTTCTTGCGGCTGCACCAGTCACGAAGTGACATCTTCAATTATGGTTTTCACATCATTTCCCCTATTTTTTTTTACGGTTGTCTTCGAGTATAAATACCCCATTTTCCTTTTCTTTCACAAAAAGCTTCTAACTTCAAACTTAATTTGTAAAGAACTGTTTTCTTTGCCTTTGTAGATATGTCTTCTTCAAACCAATCTAAGGGAGTCATAAACGTTGATGGGTTGACACCCTCTTCCGCTCCAACTCGAAGTCAGAGGGGTGGTAGACTGAGGAGTTTAGGCTCTACTCCTTCGAGAGGTTCTTCATCTTCTCAGATTGTTTCCCCTCCTTCTGCTAGGTCTTTAATCTCTCAAAGAGCTAGGGTTTCTAGGTCTGTATCTAGGGGTAAAGAATATCACGAACCCCTACGCGAACTACGGGTTGATGAAATTATTCCTGCTGAGTTTACTTTCACTAGGGATAGTCAGGTTCTTGTAGACCAGTTGTCATCCGTTGATAGTGTTGATAGGTATCCCACTCTTATTACCGAAGGTTTGATTCCCCTTGTTCGTAGGGAATGTTATTGGGAGTCTGATTTTCCCATTATTATTCTGAATAGTAGTTAAAGAATAATGTCTTATAAGACGAGGCATTCTTTTTTTTACACTTACCCTTTTGCTCTAGGGTTTAGACCTCCTATTGATCCAGTCATCATCGAATTTTGTTGTTTCTTCAACATTTCCTTAGGAAAAGTTGGTCCTCTTGTGTGGCGGGTTGTCGCGTGTATTAGATGTTTAGATTCTTTAGCCTCAGTTCCTTTTTCCTTGAATCACCTCATACATCTTTATTCTCCTGCCTTATTTCGTCAAGGGGTTTTCACTCTTGCTACTAGGAGCAAAAGAGTGTTGGTAACCCCTGATGACGATAATGATAGAGGTTGATACCTTCGGTACGTTGTTGTGCCCACTGCTGGTTTAGTGGGCGAGGAAAATCTTCCCTTCCCTGAGAAGTGGAATCGCGCACGTGAGTACATTTTAGCTCACACCTGTTATTTTTCTTCTCTTTGCTTTAAGTGTTTTATTAACACCATAGCTATTTTCTTCCTCTTTTCAGCAATCATGGGTACTGTTGAGAATGTCTCCGGTATCCGTGATTTGGTAGAAAAGCTATTATCAGTTGCTCAATTGGAGGAAAGATCTTGGAAGTACTTCTCCGTGAAGTACGGTTGGAAAGTGAAGACTCGTGGTTGGTGAAACTTTTGTTTTCGCTTCTTTTCCTTACTCGAGCTTCTTTTTCTTCATTTGTTTAACCCTTTTCCTTTTGACAGGGTTTTCTGCTCAGGGGATATCTGCTGCATCCATCCCAAAGATGTCTTTACCTCAGGCCCAAGAGATTATTATTGGTTCCTCTTCTTCCAAGAGGAAATTTGGTAGGTTTAAGACCTTTGAAGAAGAAGAAGAAGAGGAAGGCATTTTAGTGCACAGGCCACTTAGAAGAAGGGTGGTCTTAGACGATGAGTCTACACCCGTGGCTATGTCTTTCATTCTGGTGTCAGACCTCCTACCCCTAGGGATTCTTCTTCTTCTCTTGCACATGATTCTGCCGATCATCTATTCCACGAAGGTTTTGGCCCTGCTGTTAATGAGGCGCCTCTGGCTGTTTTTTCTCCCTCATTTAGAGAAATCTCTTCATCTGTTCCGGTTATTTCCACTACTCCTTTGGCCATTTCTGCTCCTGCTGCTGCCTTGCCCGTGGCTTTCTCAACTCCTCAAGTTTCCGTGCTTGAGACTTCTTCAGCTCCAGAAATTTCATTGCCTGTGGCTCCTTCATCTCTGCCTGCTTCCGTGCCTCATACTAGAGAAGTAGGGTCTTCCAGCAGGGAGATGAGGCAAGTTCTAATTGAGGTTCCGGCTGATGGGAGCCTTTTTAAGAAATCTGGCCAACCCAAAGTGTGGCTGAAGCCTTTATTTGGCCTAATAGAGAGGGCCAAGCTGGATAGTCACAGTTCTCTTACCTGGGCTAATGAGGTTGTGCATTCTCCTTTAAGGTAACGTTCATTCTTTTGTATCTCATTCTTATGTAATTACCATCTAATAGATTTTGTTTTTGTAGATCAATATCATAGGCACAGAACTCATGAAGAGTTTCTAACATGCAGCAAGAGATAAAGGAGTGGCATGCTGAAACAGGGAATTGGAAGGGGCAATATGAAAGCCTGAGGCTCGACATGGAAGCCTTAGAAGAAGAAAAGAATACCTTGGAGCGGCAGATGAGAGTTGTGGCAGCGGAGTTGGCAGTGGAGAAGGCTTCTTCTAACCAAGCGGACAAAGACAAGAGCATTCTTGAGTCTTCGTTTGTTGAGAAATTATCCCGTGCTCGGAAGAAGTTAGGAGCTTGAAAGCTTTGCTAGAGCGGAAAGAGGAATACACATGCGAGCTTGTGCAGTCACTTACCCGAACTCAGGAGGATCTTCGCTTTACTTTAGACAAAACCCAATCTTTGGAAGAGTCAATTGTACCTTTGAGGGCTGCCCATGAAGCTGCTGAAGTCGAGAAGGATGGGTTAAGAGCTGAGCTTCAGATATGGGAGAGAGATTATGAAAGTCTCGAAGAGGCGGCAGCTGTCGATGTTAGTTGGGCATACATGAATTCTCACCTCGATACGTTGCCGGAAATGAGTCGGGGAGATTTCGACTTTGACACCGAAATTGTTAAGATCAAGGAAGA